>MNCI01035040.1:381177-397852 GCA_015680685.1 Gnetum montanum | reverse complement strand
GTGCTCGAAGCGGTCGTACTGAGGCACCTAACTAGCCTAAGTGTGATGAGCAGCTAATTCCTTGACTAGCCATACACATCCGTAGATCCTCGTAATCAAGTTGTACTTGTCCCACGTTCTAGGAGATAAGGGGGAGAGAATCTAATCACGATGAGTAGCCGATTCCTTGGTTAGCCGTACACATTTGTCAATGCTCGTAACCAAGTCATACTCATGCTATACTACTAGGAAAACAATAAATAACATTAAATAAACCTATCCATGTACTACAAGGTTTATCCACAAAGCTGGTCTTTATTGCCGTACACAACTTGTGTTCAGGTACAAAGTTGCTCGAATAAAGAACCATTTACTTGGGGGACTCCTACTGCGGGCACATGGAAAATATTCTATCTCTGGGGTGATCAATCTGCCAGAGCTTCGCTACTTCTAGCCTAGGATTGGAAATGAGGGGAGTGCCGCCTCTTATTTATAGATTTGGCAGCAGACCGCGATATCGCATACGCGATATCACAGGGGAGGACACGATATCACATACGCGATATCGCAGGGGATGCGATATCGTGGCAGCTGCGATATCGCGTACGTGATATCGCGGCTTGTGCATATCGCATCTCATCAACAACCATCACTAAAGAACTACATTAGCCTTGATTTCCTTGTGTACTTCATCCCAATGGTATATAGGCTTACAAATGAGCTTCGGTTTTGATGCTCGGGCCACTGCCCTTCTCTTTGAAAGTAGGGCTTAGGGCTAGATACATTAGAATAGGAATGTATCTTTGCTATTTTAGGACAATGAAGTCTCTTGTGGTTGCATATGCTTATTGTAGTTATGCTTGTGTGTGTCATGTTGGTCATGTTATATGATTTCATATGATATACTTGATATGCTTCTAACCTATTGACTAACATATGGCGTTTACTTATGTTGTGTGTGCAAGTGTTGTGACTATTGAAGCATAGTCAATGTTAGGTTTGCTCTAGGTCAACTAGCTAATTTTGGACTCAAGGGTGGTATTGAATGATGCTTCACTAGGGTAGCATGGTTACACTTGGTATTAGAGCCATGGTTTGTGGTTTAAGGCTAGCAATGATTCTAGTTACATGATTTGTGATCGTGACTTGTGTGCTACCATGGCACATAAAGGTTGAAATCTTGATAATACTCCTCTTGATCCCAATCCTCATAATGGACCAGTTGGAGATGGCATTCTAGGTAGTCATGTACATAAGAAGGTGCATGATGATGTGAATATATATGAGGATGTGCATGAAAATGAGAATGTTGAGAAGACTGATGAGATGAATGTTGATGAATCCCCTGAAAAGATACAAGAATTGTGAATCCATTTATTGCAAATAGATAGCATCATCATGCATAGTCTACCTGCAACAAAGAAAGCTCATATGATTTAAGAGCTTGTTGATTCAATGGAATATCTTTTCCTTCTAAAGTTCGGCTTTATCATAAAACATAAACTTGCCCTAACTCAAAACTTTGTGATGAGGAACTGGGTGGCGCAACTTGGGGATGTTGTTGATGATCTCTAGTTGGCTAACCAAGAGTTTTGGAATGAAAATCAAGAGCACTGATCATTGCTAAAAACTCAACAAGCTTTGTATGAGAGCCAACAAAATAAGATTGAGGCTTTGGAAAAGAAATTAGATGATGCAATTAGGGTTATTAAAGATCAATTGGCCATGCAAGCAAGGGCACTAGCATTGGGGTTGAGGTAATCGATTTTCAAGTTTTAAGCAAAGGAACCAAAAATCTGTGAGGGTGAAAGGGATGATATTGTGATAGATGCATTTCTATTTGAAACAAAAAAAGTTCCTAGAAACGTATGAATGTACCACCAAAAGACAAGCTCACATTGCTATCTAATTATCTAGTGGAATAGTAAAAAATTGGTGGCTTGGCATTCTTCAAGAAGAAAAGGCTAGTATATGTAAACCCATTAGAACATGGAACCAATTTAAGAATGCCAAGGCACTTCCATTAACAAAGCCTAGGAAAAGCTAAAGGAGATTCAACACATGGGAGATATGGAGGAGTATATTTGGGAATACCAAAATATCATCATATAAATCTCAAAAATTGATGAGGATAACAAGTACATACTATTTCTCAATGCCCTCAAACCTTGGATAGCTTACAAATTTATAGGATTCATAAAGACCATCCAAGTTGCTAGTAATTTTATTGATTACAAGTGGAAAATAAGGATAAGAGTGCAGTGAAGCAATTTCTTGAGAGCAAGAAAGAGAGTAATAAATCTTGGAGAGGGGATGTATAGGTGAATTCTGGTAGATCCAAAGGCTCTTATGTTGATCTAGCTTCAGATAAACAAAACTCATTCAAGAAGCATGAAAAACATTCAGTTTTCCAAGAGTGATAAAACAAACGATCATATTTTGAAGGGTTCTCTCAATATTCTCCTAGGCATCTAGGCTTAAAATGCTACATCTATGGTGGAGGGAATTGTGCTAAAAAATGCTCTTTAAATCTTCAAGTTAAAAGTGGTGGTAATAGACTAGATGAGAATTGTATGTTGAATGCAATTGTGCATCAATCTCATAATTAGTTAATGATCTCTAATAGGGATGATAAAGAGAAAGATAAGAGACTTTTGAACTTCTTCTAGCAAAGGTGGGATATCTAGTATTCAAATAGGAAAATGATTGCCAAGAGAACCAAGATGTACTCAACCTAGTACAACCGTTTCCTTTATGAATTGATTTTGAGCAAAGAGGAAAAGAAAAAGAAAGAATGCATGCGTGTGAGTGAATGGTGAAGGAGAGTTTTTTGAAGTACATGTTTTTGATGGTAACTCTAGTCAGATGATATAAGTTTTGACTATGTGTTCGAACATGAAATATAGGTATTTGACCATGTCTTCAAGTAAGAAGCATAGAATTGTGACTACATCCTCAAGTAGGAAGCATAGGATTATGATCGTGTCTTCGAGTAGGAAGCATAGGATTCAAACTATTTCTTTGAGTATAAAGTATAGAATTGTGACTACATCTTTAAGTAGGAAGCATAGGGTTGTAACTATGTCTTTGAGTAAGAGGCACAGGATTGTGATTGTGTCTTCAAGTAGGAAGCATCGAATTGAGAATATTCCTTTTAAGTAAGAAGTGCAAGATTTGGACTGTATTTTTGAGTAGGAAATAGAGGATTAAGATAGAGGAATAAGTGCCTCTAGAAGACTACATCTCTGTATCACTACAAGTGTAGGAAAATGTTCATATGTGAAGTAAGTCTCACTCCAAGTGAAAGGCTAGTATAGTTTGCATGAAAAAGGGAAAGACTTTTTTTTTCTTAACCTAGGTTGTGTGAGCATCTCTAAGCCTTAGTTAACTATTAAATCAAGTTTAACATTTGTGCTTTATGGTGGATTATCCAAGTCATTGAATTTTCTTATCCATAATTATCAAATGGGTTATAAGTTATTTAATACCCTTAATATTCAGTATGTTTTTCATGTTTGAAGATGCATATGAAAAAGGACTTAAGCTTTAAAAACATTCCTTTTATCAAGTGGAGGAGAATTTAGAAAAATATATCTTGTTAGTGGATCAAAGGTTGTTTCCCTCTAGAATGGGGGTTTGAGTAATGTGGAAATTCTCACAAGTTTGATGCTATTACAACAATTATTAAAGAATTACATTGGCCTTGATCCCTTTGTGTACTTCATCACAAGGATATGTATGCTTGTAGAGGAGCTTCAGCTTTGAAGCTTGGGCCACCTCCCTTCTCTTTGAAAACATGGCTTAGAATTATATATGTTAGAGTAGGAATGTGTCTTAGCTCTTTTAGGAAAATGGAGTCTCTTGTAGTTGCATATGCTTATTGTGGTCATACTTGTGTGTGTTGTGTTTGTCATGTTGCTTATATGATTTCATGTGACATACTTGATATGCTCCTAACTCATGGACTAATAAGTGACATGCACTTATGTTATGCATGTAGGTGCTATAAATTTTAAGGCATAGTCCATCTTGGATCTCCTCTAGGTTCTTTGGCTAATTTTGAACTCAAGGATAGTATTGAATGGTGTTTTAATAGAGTAGTGTCAAACAATTACTTTAGACTCAAGGCTGTAACCTAAACCATTGGATGAAGATGCAACATGGATTAATAAGGAATTAGGATCCATGTCTGAATAAGAACGTGTATGACCTGCTATGTTAACTATTTTATTTTCCAACACTACCACTTCGATGTTTTGCATCTTTGTTGTACTAGTGCACTAGAATAGACTAATGTCTCAAGACCTACAAATAGAATTATAATGGTTAACATTGTTAACATTACCTTAACACTTTAACATTATTCCTTATAATTCTACTTACTTTATTCATCAGTGTTGATAATATGATATTCTCTCTTGTTACCTTTACACAATTATTGATAATTTAGTATTCTCTAGTCATGTTTGAGAAATAATGTCTATTACAAATGTTACTTATAATTATTTATGTATTTAGGCCTTCCAATATTCAAATTTTACTTTTTATATCTCTAAGGATCCAAGGGAGGCTTCTCATGCTCTAAGAGTTGGTTACATTAATGTTATAAACTCTAATTAGCATGAATTCTTTACATTCAGTAAAGAGTTATTATACTGAATTTACCTATGAAAAAATACCTCATGAAAAAGTGATTACATGAGAAGATGCTTTTGATCTTTTGTATCATCAATCATGATTAGATACTATTTAGAATCTGATTCATTCTCAATCAAGCTTTTGACCTCATTCATTGTTATCCATCCTTTGGATTCTTTTTAGGATGATACAACATGTTACTTCAAAGTTATTTGATTATATAAAGTACTCATTCATAACTCATCATCACATGGTTTTTATTACTCATGATTCCATGTATTAAGTATGGAACTATAGTATGAATTGTGGTTCAATTGATGCTTCTAGGTGTAATGGCACTACTTTACTAAAGTGCGGTTCAACACCACTCTTGAGTCCAAAACTAGTTAGATGTCTGAGAGTAGACCCAAGATGGAGTACATATCATTGTTCAAAGAACTTGCACACATAACATAATGACACTGCATACATTAGTTCATGGGTTAGGAGCATATAGGATACACCTCATGAAATCATATAGGCAACATGACCAATGTGACACACCCATACACACATCATCACAATAAGTACATAAAACCATAAGAAACACCATTTTCCTAGATGGGCTAAGATATGTTTATAGTCTAATGCATCTAGCTCTAAGCCCCACTCGCAAAGAAAAAGGTAGTAGCCCAAGCATCAAAGTTGAAGCTCCTTTATAAATCTACAAATCCTTGTGACAAAGTACACAAAGGAATTAGGGCCAATGTAATTCTTTCATGATGGTTGTGATAGCATGGAACCCATGAGAATGTCCACACTCCTTTGTCCCTTGGAGAGAAATAATCTTCAATCCACTAACAAGACATATTTTCCTACACTCTTCCCAACTTGAAAGAAGTGATTTCCTTAGAGCTTATGTCCTTGTTTGAAAGTACCTTTAAACGTGAAGAGAATAATGAATATCATGATATTGAATAACTTAAAATCCATCTGAAAATTGTGGACAAGAAGGTTCAATGGTTAGGGTAATCCATCATAAAACATGAATGTTGAACTCAACTTAATATCTAATTGAGCCTTAATGATTCTTACATAACCTAGGTTAAGGAAGAAAATCCTTATTCTTTTTCATGCAAATTGTACCAACCTTTCTACCTAGAGTGAAACTCACTTCACATATGAACCTTTTTCCTATACTTGTAGTGATACAAAGGTGTAGTCTTTCAAAGGTACTCATTCCTCCATCTCAATCATAGGAAAATCTTCCCATGACTAACTCAAGTATTCTTGACTATTTCTAATCTTGATCTCACATTCTTATCTATTTTGCATCTTGGAAATACCATATTGAAAATTTCCAAAACTAAAAGAGATGTATACAAGCTCGACAAGATATTTTAATATTAGCCCTAGTGCTTAAGCAATACATTTTCTTTCCAAACAAGAAATCTCCTTTAGAGACAACACGTATCCTCCCATAGCCAAGATGTCTCCTAGGAATTTGGGATGTTTGATGTATTATCTCAGTTCTTAAATCTCTTTAGAAACCAAGACATATCATGTGATATCTCAACGCTTAAGTAAGATATCTTTATAGATACTTGAAACCTTTAATATTCTACCTATAGGGATGAAAATGGGTTTAGAAGAGGTGTGCCTACGTCATTGTTGCATCTATACATAAGTTTCTAAGGAAGAACTACATTTTATCTTAGCTAGATGCTTACCATAAGGCTTTTTAGTAGTTGAAATAGACATTGATCTCAACATCCACATTAATCTTGCTAGTTCTTGTTAATTTTTATGATGTATACATAGATGCTTTAAGAGAAGGTTTAGGTGGTGTTCTAATTTAAGATGGAAAGGTGATGGAATATGATTCTAAATAGTTGAAACCTCATGAGATTAGATATCCAAATCATGATATAGAGGTTGGTGTTGTTATTTCTTTTTCTTAAGATTTGGAGACCATGAATAGATTACATTTTAAACAAATCATATAGCTTATAAGATATTATGGATCAACCTTAGTTGAACATGAGATAGAGATGATGGGTTAAGTTGCTATTAGACTTTGATTTTATAGTGTAGTCTCATTTAGGCAAAGACAATAAGGTTGTGGATGTACTAAGTAGAATAGTTAGTGAACTCTATAGTCTTACTATTTTACCTAGTGTAAGAAATGAAATCAATACTTAACATAAGTTAGAATCTTGATGTTAGAAGATTGATGAGCAATGAATACCCCTAGCTCAACCATACGAATCACTAAACATTCATGTGCAATCTAGTTGAATTCTGTGGATCCCTTGTCTTTCGATACACTAGCCTCTAGGAAGTGAACTTGCCCTAACAATCATTCATTATCTTCCCAATTACACTTGTGATATGTAAAAGTATGATTAAGTGTAATCAAGGTGTATGATTTTTATTATTTTTATGTTTTATGCTTTGGATGCTTAAAATAAAGGATGAAAAGAATGAAATAATTTAATTGCTAATTTAATATAACTAACTAACCAATATCTAACAAATCTTAACATAAGCATCTGTTTCCACTTGCCATACACATCTTGAACATGCTTAATGCTACTAGGCCATCAAACAATAAACATTGTTGGGATTACCAAGCACCAAGCATATGCTCGAAGTGGTCGTACTTATGTGCTTAATTAATTAATACTTAATCTAGCTTAATTTAGCCTAATTAATTATTTAATCACTTATAGCATTAAATAAAATTACATAAAATATTAAATGTAGAAATAAATAATTAATCTATTTCAGAGTGCTACAAGGTTTATCAAAAGCTCATCTTTATTGCCATGCATACTATTGTGCTCAGGTACAACAATGCTCGAATAAAGATCTATACACTCTTGACTCCTACTACGGGCACTTAGAAAAAATATTCTAACTCCAAAATGATAAAACTATAGGAGATTTGCTACAACTATGACAAGACATGCTATAAACATGGTGGAGGAGCACATATTTATAGGAAAAAATAGGCACTACGTCGACGAGGCCACATCAATGCATCAAATCATGCATCGATGGGTTCTAGTTGATAAGGCCTAGTCGATGAGGCCTAGTCAACATAGCCAATTTATGATTCATCATACCCTCATGACTAAATGAAAACTCATCCTTGAGTTCTTTACAAATTTGAGAAGGTATGGAATTATTGACTAACAACAAACATAAATAAACACAAACACAAACAAACACTAAGTGCCTGAGTGTATGGATATACAATCATTACAAAATTTTCTAGTGTTTAGGACTACAAAATTTAATACCAAGATAAAATTTTGACAAACATAATCCCTCTGATTCTGTGAAGATGATGGAGAAGATTAAACAATCCTAGGTGGTGGAGGCTCTTGAGGTTCTGAAGGATCTTCTCCCATTTTAGGCACATGTAGTGGTTGAGGGTGTTGTGATTGTCTTGTTGTTGCTACAAATTCTTTCATCTTCTCCTTCTTACTCCTGGGATCATGCATGGTCCATGCAACTTCACCAATGTGGGCCAAAAAGGGCACATCTCAAGGATAGGGCATTATTAAGAATAGCTCCTTGACATTAATGAACTAGAAAGAAACTTTTTTGGATTCAATGTTGAATGTCTTAATTGCATTCTACAACCCCTAGTAATCATTCATTCTTTTGGCTAGGTTCTCAATAGTTGATCTTTAATTAGTGAATCTTTCCTTGAGAATTTGAGTTTAGCGTTTGCATTCTCAAGCTTTTTCTTGGTTTCCTTGTGGTGCTTAAACTCTACCTCTTATAACAAGTACGAGTTGTCCACCTACTTCTCCAAATCTAAGCATGGCCATTTGATAGTTAGCATTGCTAGGTTTACATATTGGAGATTGGCAAGCTCCATATATTTAGTTATCTCTTCAATATACAACTCTTTCATGTAAATCTCCGCTGTGTTGTAGGTATCTATCCCATCAATGATAGGTTTCCCAACCTTTTTTCCTTGCTAGAGTTGCTAGAGGGTCTCATGAAATTTTGCCTTAGCCATCTAGATATCTTTTTCATTAACTTCCTTCTGTAGACCAACCTAATATTTGTAGTGGTTCTTGACTCTCTCAAATTTGAGAGCCTCATTCTTCCAGATCGTAATCTCAATTGTAGATTTTTGGTGTAAGGCATGAACTTCCTCCATAGAGAGATTAGTATTCTCTATTACTAATCTCCTTAGCTTAGTGTTCACCTTAGCTAGCTACTCCTGATGTTGATGGATGAATCCTTGCATTTGTTATTTCTTCACATCAACATTTTGTAGGCGATGATTTTTTGTGGTCAATGTCTCATTCTCTAGGCGTGTTTAGACTAAGTCATTCTGAACTTAATATGTTTTGGCCTTAGCCATGGATTGGTCAAAGATGATCATCACCATCTCTACCTCAACTTGTTTGAGTCTATCTTGAAGTTGTTGAAAAGCTTCATCTCTTGTTAGTGTAAGGTTGAGAAGTACATGATCAACAAGGTGGTCTCTTAATTTGGTAACCTCTGTAGCCAAGCATTGGTTGTGTACTTGAGCCATTTTGAGTTGCCCTTCTAGAATGATGCATTTTCCCTTTGCTTCAAGTAGCTCTGACTAGGTTATGGTGATGTTATCTAGAAAATCAAAGATATTCAAAATTTTTTGCCTAGTTCCTACCAGTCGATCTAGCAACTCCTCATGCTAGGCTATGCTCAATCGACCGCTAACAATTCCTACAGACATCTACACAACTTTGAGTGCAGAAACATCTGGAATAAACATTGTAGGTGTGTTTAGTATTCAATGATCTAATCAACAACCACTTCTGTTGTTGTCTCCTATCCTTGGTGCTGCATCACCAAGATAGTTGGCCCCTCACCCTCCTCCAACTACACCAAAAAGGTAGCAGCATTCCTAGAGATTTCTGGGAATTGTTGTTGTTGTGACAGAGACATCATTACCTCTCAAGCATTAGGATTTGACCTAACAGGTAGTTGCATTTCTTGGATAGAGAATATTGGCCTACCTTCCTTCATCTGATTAATTATTCGAGCCACTTCGTTAAGGTGAATCATTGTAGGATGGTACATAGATGGATCCCCACCACTTGTTCCTGCTCATTGCTCTTGCTCTTGCAAGAGCTATTCTCAAATTTTGTGTAGGTGTTCAATGGCTATGTGAGCCTTCATCATTGTTTCATGAGTGGGTGGTGGAGGTGGTGGCTACTACCCCTCTTCATTGGACATGGTAGGGATCTTGTCTTTCATCATCTTGGAATAGGAGGTGATGGGAGTATGCTTGATTGTGTCATTAGTGTAGCAAACTATCCCTTCCCTCTTACAATGTTTTCTAATAAGGCATGGAAAGGGTAGGGTTTTTCTTCCACGTTCATTTTCTTTGAAATTTTTTTTCATCTCTAGATATATTAACTATGGAAGGTTAATAGGAAAATTTCTACTTAAAGTAGCACATTCTCAAGTGGAAAAAGTAGTCACCTTGCCATGCCTCACCATCAAATTAAGGTGATAAGCCATGATCTTGAAGTATATACACTTTGTTAGTGTGAGCAAGCCAAATTCCTTGCAGTCAACACCATAACATCAATGGTTCCATTCCCTTTTTTCCTCAAGGTCTGCATGCATGGAGATCTTTGCCAATGAGTGCTAGAATCAAGCAAACCAAGAGCATGCACAATAGCTTCTACCAAGTAGGACACCTGAATGTCCTTGATTCTTATAGTGGCTCCTACCTTTCTACTATTCTAGAAGAGATATGTCTTTCGCATGTACCACTCCCCACTGAAAGTGATGATTGGCCAGATGGGAGAGTTTTGTAACTAAGTTTTGACTTCTAGTGGAGCATTTTCTAAGAATGGTCTAAAGTTCAATCCTTGGAGAACTAAGTGTTGGACATCATGAGGCCTGATCATGTTAAGGAAAGCTTATGTCAATGTGACCTCAAGTCTTGGTATGGGCTCTAGTGCCTCTCCTTTTTGAGATTTTTCTATTGTAGCCTCTTCTTCGAGAATCTATCAGATAGATTCCACTTTAGGTTCCTCCTAAAGAGGTCCCATTATGTGAGTTTCTGCTGCTTGCTCCTAGGCTTGTTCCTGCTATTCCCTTCTAACTCTGGGTCATTTGTCCCTTGGTTGTGATGGTCCTCCTTCCTATGACCATTTTGGTTTTGGTGCCATTTGTGATCACAACATGACCAAGGGTTAGCATTTAATGTGTAACTTGAAACAATTAGGATACCTTATCTCTTGGGGTAGTTTGGGGTAGTTACACTTGGCTAAGTTGTGATCATGACCTAGTTGATTATTTTAATTTTAATAAATGATTTTAGGTTTATCGAAGTTTTTTGAAAGGGTTAAACTCTTAGAAATTGATGGTTTAATGTTGTTCTATTCATTAACCCTTTGGGGGAGTTAGAAAAATTTTCTTCAAAAACCTTAAGGTTTGTGGCTCCCACAACTAAGAGCTTACCTTTAGTAGCTATAGGATTGAAGAATAAAGTGATTTCAACAAATGGTGTGAAAGTTGTGGGCTATGGAAGGTTTTGGGCTTTGAAAAATTGCAAAAACTCCCCTAAGGTTTTGAATAAAATGACAAAAAATTTCAAAGTGCTGGGTGGTATTTATAGGATTTTTGTGCTACATTGACTGGTCCTAGTTGATAGCGCCTAGTCCACACAACCAACTACATTTACTGGGCCTAGTCAACGTGGTTGTTGACCACCATTAAATTTGTGAAAAATAATAAAAAACAAGAAGTTTTTGAATGAATTTTGGGTCAAATGGAAGCAAAAGAAGCTAAGAACATAATGAAAATATTAGAATAGGGTTTTGAAATTCAAAAAATGGAGAAATTATTAGAGAATGAGATTTCATGAAGAAGAATGCCTTAAGGAGCACACAATTGGATGCACGATTGAGGGCATGAAAGATTTGATTACAGCAACATCTAAGGGTAAGGAGCTTAACTAACCAAACCATGAGATATGTAAGTGGGTCCTCCCCATAGCAGCACATGCCCTTTTTTCCCTTGCATAACCTCAACTAAGGAGTCTGTGGACCTCATAGTTGATTAATGGTTACAAAAAGCGAAGGACCAAACCTAAAGAATCTATTTAAGAATTTCAATACATCAAACTAAGACATGAAATAAAAACATGAAAATCGGTAGTGAGGTAAGTTATGGAAGCATTGATGAATGATGGAGAGATTGGAATGGAGTTCCTGATCCTGGTCACAAGAAGTCCCTTGTGAAATTTGTGATTAAATGACCTGATAAAGTTCACCCTTAGTCTAGACCAAAACCAACCATGTTCAGTGACTTCACATTACCACTCTAAGATTAGTCCACTCTCTTGGGACACAAGAATGCTCCCATGGATAACCACTATTCCTTATTGGAGAAGAAAAGAGAAGTAGGAAGTGAGAAAGGACCTTAGTTAGAGGGGATCTTCAGGAATGGGTAACANATTTTTAATTTTTTATAATTTTGGATGGGAACCACACTATGCAAAGGCTTATTCAACTTCCTGTTATTGGTTGACATGGAATGGTAATAAATCCACAAAAACACACATGCACTCAAGCAAATAGAGAGGTACAAAGAGCTTTGAATCCCCTTGAAGTCACACCGATTTCAAACCTTTAAATCTTTTCCGAGTCTGGAAACTACCAAGGTCACAAGTTTGTTCAGGTTTTATTAATGAAAAAGGGACCACATATTTCCAAAACAAGGAAAACCATAGAGTTTGTGGATGGGTGGATGACATGGACTTATTGACTATTCCATGAAAAAGAAATTAGTCTTAGTTATTAGTCATTAAAATTCAAAAATAGAAATGACACATTAGCAAATGGAAATGTCAAGCAAAAACCACCATTAGCAAATAGCTATAGCACAACTATGTCTTGTTAGCAATAAGGTATTCTATTAGCAAAAAAAATCACGATAAAGTCACACAAAAATAGAATAAAATATATAAGAAATTGTAAAATATTCAAGAAAGATAAAATGTACCAATGATGTTGTAAAACAAAAATTGGAAAAATTAATAAAGTAAAAACAAAAAAGTGTAAGTTAAAGAAGGTGTAAAACAAAAGGTTGTAAAAATAACAAAGTGTAAAAAAAATGTGAAAAAAAAAGATGAAAACTGAGACATGTAAATGGTTAGCACAAATGGTCATCTCCCCCATAACTATGTTGAAAGGAGGAGATATAGAAGATTGAGTGAGATTGTTTATCCATTGAGGTGTTGCTTCCATTTGCTTGCTTGGGTTCATGGAAAGGTTTAAGTTGTTGCATGTTGACTAGTTGCCTTTTTTTTGGCTCTTAGGTTTGTAAATTAACATGGCCATAGAAGAAAACGTTTCATGAATGATGTAAGGCCCTTCCCAAAATGTTTTGAACTTAATTCATTGAGACACATGTGTGGGGTTCCAATAGAGAACCTTATCTCGAGGGCGAAATTTGTCTTTCCTTATTCTTAGGTCATGTCATTGCTTACTAAATGCCTTGTGCACTTCATTTAAGGATAGGGGCACTAATAGGTTTTCATCTAGCATGTTAAGGTTGATCAATCATTCTCTTTGTGTTAGACTCAAGTCAAGGTCTAGGTCACATGCTATTGAAATTGTACAAAGCTCAGATTGAATAAGAAGTGTTGGTAGCTTCCTGTACACTAGCTCATAGGGAGAGTAGCCTATAGGGAGTTTCCATGTTGAGCAGTATGTCCAAAGGGCATCATTGAGTTTTGTGCTCTAGTCTCTCCTACATTTGCTAACCATTCTTGTTAAGATCTTTGTAATCTCCCTATTAGTAACCTTTGTTTCATCATTAGCTTAGGGGTGATAGGATGTTGTTAATTTATGTTCAACCCCCAAGCATTGCATGAGCTTGCAAAAAGTGATGCTTATGAAATGGGTTTCATTGTCAGAAATCAATGCACGTGGCATCCCAAACCTTTTCACAACATTTTGTTATACAAACTGCACAGTAGTAGATGATGTGCAGTCAATGATAGCTAGAACTTTGGCCCATTTTATGTAGTAATCAATGAAAATGATTATGTACACCTTTTTATTTAACATGGATGTGATGGGACCCATGAAATTGATGCCCTAGATGTTGAAGGGTTCTAGTGGTTGAATCCACTGTTGAGGTTCCTTTGTTTGAGCAGTCTTCCCACCATCTCGTTGATAGCATTCACAAGAGCAAGCAAATTAATGGGCATCCCTGAATATGGTTGGCCAATAATAGCTTGCCATTAGGATCTTAATGGATGTGCATCTCCAATCATAGTGAACCCCACAAGGACCCTCACAAGCATCCTAGAGAATATGTAGTTTATCAACATCAGGTACACACCAACAAATCAAGCCATTAGTGCACACCTTATAAAGATGTCCATTGATTTCCATGAAGCATTTGGTCTAACAAAAAAATTTTTGTTTCTTCCTATACTCCAAATCTTGTGGGATTTCTTAAGTAAGAAGATAAATGAGGATGCCATCATATCCTTTTGATTCATTGGGTAGTTGTTCATTTATTGCACCTATAAAGAGTTCATCGGGATATTGGTGAGAGAGCAAGCTCTCCTCCTCTTTGTTATCCCATCATAACCAAGAAAAGTGATTAGCGATCACATTCTCAATCCCCTTTTGGTCTACTATTGTAAGATTGAACTCCTACAAGATCACCAACCACTGTATGAAATGAGAACTCATCATTGGCTTATTCATTAGGAAGCAAATTGCACTATGGTCAATGTGCAAAAACAGTTTGTATCCAAGCACATAGTTTCTAAGCTTTTCTAGATCATACACCACTATCATTAGTTCTTTCTCCATTGTGGTGTAATTCAACTATTCACCCACAATGCAACGACTTGCACAGTGGATGTAATATGGATTTTTCTTGTTATCCAACTATATAAGCATGGACCCCAAGGCATAATTTGATGCATTTTTCATGATATGAAATGGTTTGGACCAGTCAGGTGCTCTCAAAATTAGAGTCTCTACAAGTTTCTGCTTGAGGCTATAGAAGGCATTTTCACATTCCATAGTCTAGATGCATGGAGCATCTTTCTTTGTAAGTTTGACCAATGGTTTTGCAATCTTAGAGAAATTCTCTAAAAAATGTCAATAGTAGCCAATGTGTCTAAGGAATGACCAAACAACTTTAATGGTTTCTAGTTGGTGAGTTATTCCTTGCATGACCCAAATCTTTTTAGGATCCACCTTAATTCCTTCCTAAGAAATTCTATGCCCCAGTACAATGCCCTCCTAGACCGTCAAATGGCTCTTTTACCAATTGAGCCAAAGATTCATCTCCACACACCTTTTAAGTAATTACTCAAGGTGGTATAAGGCTTGCTCAAATGTGGCACCATAGGTGGAGAAGTCATCCATGAAGACTTCCACCTCACAACTAATTTGTTGCTGAAAAATGTTCAAAACCAACCATTGGAATGTTGCAAGAGCATTGCACAAACCAAAAGGCATCTTTCAATTTGTAAAAGTTCCCTAGGAACTCATGAATGATATTTTGGCCTAATCTTATAACACGATCTAGATTTGGTTATAGCCATTATAACCATCCAAAAATCTATAATAGCTGTGCCTAGATATAGTATCCAACACTTGATCCACAAATGGCAATGGAAAGTGATCTTTGAATGTTGCCATATTCAACAGCTAGAAGTCGATGCAAACCTGCCACTTGCCATCTTTCTTTAGCACAATCATGAGTGGACTAACCCACTCACTATCCTCAATGGGATAGATAAATCTCACCTTGAAGAGTTGTTCAATTTCCTCTTTGATGATCTATTTCAACTTGGGGTTCAACTGCCACTATGGCTGCCTCTTTGGCTTCATGGCTACATTAGTGTAGATATGATGTTGGCATATCCTAGGATCAATCCCTGTAAGTTTAGGATATGACCAAGCAAAGGATATTGGCCATTTGTTCAAGAGTAAAATAGGCATTGATATGACTACCCTTAACAACATGTGTTTTTATTCAAGAGCAAGATTGGCATTGATATGACTACCCTTAATAACATGTGTTTCCGTTTAAGAGTAAGATTGGCATTGATGATTACTAGCTTTCCATTTTTCAAAGATGCATAATCCATGCTAATAGGTAGAGTTTTTAACTCTAAGGGCTCTTGTTTAAAATTTTTAAGGATTTCCAAATTTTCCCAATTGGTGTCATCATTTGCATCATTAGAGAGTTAGTGATGAACTTGCTCTAGTTCATCCATGCTTTCAATATAAACAAATGGTAGATTCTTAGTAGGTTCCATGTAAAGTGTGCTACTTCCAAGATTAGCTATCAGCTACTAGGTATCTTCTTGTTTTTTGGCTACTACATATAGACACCTTTGAATATATGCCTCATTTGCACATTGTCTTTATGCAGAAATGGATGCTCTTTTCACATACTTCAGTTTTTGCACATAGTTGGACCCTGTATCATTGTACATGATTCATGGAACTCATTTCTTCTCAATCTTTCCAAATTCATTTTCCATGGAAATTTCCAAGGAAAGATCTCTAATGTCCATTTGTGCATCAATAGTGCTTAACCAAGCTCTTTCCATAATGATTAGGAAGTCATCCTTTCAATTGTCAACTTTGATTACTAGGAAATTGGCAGGATATGACCACCCATAGACAGTGGTTATAATATCTTCTATCAGTACCAATAGAATAGTGATGGATTGATCTATCAATTCTAAACAAATGTTACTCTTCTTGAGAGAAGGCAAGTTTCAAATGTTGTACATTTCATGAGAAATTAGATTATGTCCATGACTTCAATCAAGAAGAGCCTTACATGGCTCATTCCCAGTAATTTGTAAATACATGAGAGAACTTCCAGGATTAGCTCCTTTCCTAGGAAGGTGATGAGACGTGACATGCACTGTGCCGCGATATCACGGCCGCCGCGATATCGTGTCTTTCCCTGCGATATCGCGTACACGATATCGCGGTCTGCCACCATATCTATAAATAAGAGGCAGCACTCCCCTCATTACCGAATCCTGGCTAGAAGTAGC
>MNCI01035040.1:358421-380778 GCA_015680685.1 Gnetum montanum | reverse complement strand
GCTAGTTAATTTAGACTTAGGACATTAGTTAGTGTTAGTTAGTTTCTCAACCCTTTCCCTCATAGCTTAGGAGATAAACCTGAAAATACCAAAAAAATCACATACCTCAGACTTGCTTAACCATACACCGTGACACTTACAAGCAAGCCTGGGAAGACAACGAACGTTTAACCCCAAGTGTTTCTTGTGGTGTTAAGGCATTTAGTCTGCGGAGTTCGACCGGATCGTGCATGCATGCTCGTATTCGTATGGTTAAGTGTAGGGGTACCTCGCCACTCATCAGAAGGTTTCCAACCTTGATTCAATTAGATATAACATTGGTTAACATGATTGTGCAAATCTTGGGAGGTGTTTGATTTGAAGAGCTCTCAAAAGAAATGGATGTAGAGGATGAAGGAGATATAGGGTGACCAATGACATAAGTATGTGAGGGTTTAGTGGGGCTATTGGTTTGGAAGAATGATCTTTGATGGGATCTTGGTTCTAAACCACTCAACTAAGAGGTTAGTTGTAAGTTAACGATCCTAATAGCATTACATTGTTGTGGTGGTGTTGGTAGCTCATCTTGCATGAATGGAGCATGTGGTAATTGGGTTGAGGATGGAGGAGCATGTGCTGAAGGATGAGAAGGGTGATAGGGATATGTGGTTTCTTCTCTAGTGGATGGAGAATAAATTCTATAATACTCTAAAGGGTAGTAGTGATGTTAAAAAGAAGTGTGACTAGAAGAGTTACGTGAAGACATTGGTTGCTAAACATAGTATCCATATTGATTTGGCTACCTATAAGGGTACTACTACCTTGGTGGTGGCATCCCCCAAAACTATGGGTGTTGTCACTACTAGTATTGCTCATATCTATGATAGAACTCCACTTGGATAATAAGCTTGTTGTTGCTAGTAGAACTTCCTTAGCTTGCCTTGAGGATAAGGCAATCTTATGGGTGCTTGCCTTATTTCCAATCTAGGATTCAGCGCATACACCCTAGACTCTTGCAAGTGTGACATGATAGGGCAACATCCTTTAGGATGTTCATATTTGTAGATGTCACATCCACCATCGTCATTTGATTCTATCTTCTTAACTTCTTCTACAACAACAGGTTTTCTCTTATCCCTTTGGTAAGAACATTTAGCTTCTTTCTGCCTCCTGTGGTCATGATCACTACTTTGCTTTATTGATTCTTCTATGAGTTTTAAAGCTATGTATAATTGTTTGTTCAAAGAGTCCCATAATTTATCTACCTTGGCCAATATATCATAAACAAAATTTTGGATTGGTAAGGTTTTTCACTGCACCACCTTATCAAGTGGTGATTCCTTTTTATTATCACAAAATCAGACCTCCCTTTTTCTAATGGAAGAATCCCTATTATATTCCTTAGCACTTTTCCTTTTTCTTAACTTTCCTTCTTCTTTTGCTACTTGCTCTATCAACCTTTGGATCTAATGGGCTCTAAGTTCTAATAGTCTTCCTTGGGCATAAATCCCAAGAGTTCTTCTTGTTTCTGATCTGAGTCCATCTATGATGTGGCACAGTTGTTCCTATTGAGAATAACCATGGCTAAGGCATCAGTGTATAAGAGAATAGTTTCTACCCATGGTGGCATCCAAGGGTTCATGTGTTCCTTGCTTCCATCCTTGAATCTGGCTTCTCAGATTAGACACTCAGGAATATATTTGGTATTTATCATTGAATAGATCTAGCATTATACTCCACTTGTAAATGGATTCTAGCTCTAAGGAATAATACTAGCTTTCTACTTCTTTGATGAGTGTCCCTGGAAATAGCTTTAATTTTTGCCAATCATTTTTAATATTCTATAAGGCATAAGCATTTTGAAAGGCTTGAAGATATGTGTGGATCAGTATTATATTCCCCCCTCAAATTTGGGGATATTATTTATGTCAAGTCACTTGATCTAATTATCTTTCACACGAATGGTTGAAATTTTTATTGCCTCTATAATATTCAACATGCTTCGAGTTGCCAAAAAAGGCTCATTAGCATCATTATTTCAATGATGTGTATGATGTCCTTTGCTACCCCTTCGTTCATCGTGGGCTAGGTGATTATTATTGTCCTGTTCTTCACCTTCATCATGGTTGTCCTTTCTATGGTGTCTGTTAAAACCAAAAGAATAAGAAGAAGATGCAAATGAAGAGGACAAAGAGGGAGGAGGACTGCCACCACCATGATGTGTTCCACCTTTTCTATGTTTGTCACGGCCATGTTCATCAACTTTTTTTTCATCTTGATGCTTTCTTGAGCCCTTGCTTTGACTCCCACTTTTTTCTGAACTCGAATTGTTGATAGTGGACTACAGATTTAGTTTCAAGCCTCCATCACCAATATCAAGCGATGAAGAATCTTCATGGTGAGGACCCCTAGAGGAAGGATCCTCATTATCATTTTGGTTTAGCATGAACAAGGGGTTGGTGAACCATTTCTCCTTCAAAACCTCATGATTCTTCTCCTAGTGTTGATCTCTCCTACATTGTGTTTCAATGGGATGGTAGTCCTGGTAATCATGGTCATGCACAATGAACTGTTCTTGAAGCTCATGGATGCCTAACCTTCTAAGGGTTTGGAGTAGCATCCTAGGCATAGATAGATCAAGAGGCATTACAATGTTTNACCTTCTAAGGGTTTGGAGTAGCATCCTAGGCATAGATAGATCAAGAGGCATTACAATGTTTCCCTCCATATCTCACCATCATAGTTGTTCATCCTGATGCAAAATGAAGGTGAAGTCAAGTGCATACTCATCTGTATGAGTATATACCACCTTGCATTCTTGAGGTACTAGAAGTTTAGTATCATCACACTTGTGAGAAGAAGAAATTTTGTAATTAAAATAAGATGTTAGTATGCTTAAATTATTATATTTATTTTATGAATTATTTTGGCCTTATGGTTTGGCCAATGATGTTAATGATTTTCACTATGCCTAGATAGTGCACGTTTCAAAAAAAAAAAAAAGTCCCTAGCAATGACACCAAGGATGAGTGGCGAATATTGCTATGCTCAACCATACAAATCACTAAGCATTCATGCATGCTCCAATCGAATTCCGTGGACCCCTTGTCTTCTAGTACACTAGTCTCTAGGAAGTGAACTTACCCTAATAGTCATTTGGTGTCTTCCCAATTACACTTGTGATATGCGAAAGTATAGTTAAGTGTAATCGAGGTGTATGATTTTTATTATTTTTATGTTTTATGTTTTGGGTGCTTAAAATAAAGGATGAAAAAATGAAATAACCTGATTGCTAATTTAATCTAACTAACTAACCAATATCTAACTAATCCTAACATGAACATCTATTTCCGCTTACTGTACACATCTTGAACATGCTTAATGCTACTAGGTTACCAAACAGTAAGCGTTATTGGGATTACCAAGTGCTAAGCATATGCTCGAAGTGGTTGCACTGATATGCTTAATTAATTACTACTTAATCTAGCTTAATTTAGCATAATTAATTATTTAATCACTTAAACCATTAAAGGACATGACATAAAACATTAAATGCAAAAAAAAATTAATCTATTTTAGAGTATTGCAAGGTTTATCAAAATCTCATCTTTATTATTGTGCACATTGCTATGCTAAGGTACAACAGTGCTTGAATAAAGATCTAGATACTTTTGACTCCTGCCATAGGCACTTAGAAAAAATATTCTAATTTCCAAATGACCAAATTGCAAGAGCTCTGCTACAACTATGATAAGACATGCTATAAACATAATGAGTAACTATGTTTTTATAGCCAAAAACAAGCACTACATTGATAGGGCCATGTCAATGCATTGAATCATGCATCGACAGGGCCTAGTTGACAAGGCCTAGTCTACACAACCAATTTATGATTCATCAAAGAAGATTGCAAATTTATCTCTAGATATGAGTGGCGAGGTACCCCAACATTCAACCATACGAATACGAGCGTAGCATGCGCGATCCGGTCGAACTCCACAGACTAAGT
This sequence comes from Gnetum montanum, assembly GCA_015680685.1. Lineage (NCBI taxonomy): Eukaryota > Viridiplantae > Streptophyta > Gnetopsida > Gnetales > Gnetaceae > Gnetum > Gnetum montanum. The sequence continues at coordinate 376,790 of MNCI01035040.1, read as the reverse complement.
GCCTACATGCCTCATGGAACACTTAAGGTTAATTATTCGTTGTCTTCCCAGACTTACTTGTATTTGTCATGGTGTATGGTTAAGTAAGTCTGAGGTATATGATTTTTATGTCTTTTTCGGTTTTATGTCCTATGCTAAAAGGTGAAGGGTTGAAGAGACTAATTACTAACTCTAACTAACTAACTAAGTTTAAATTAACCTAGCATTAGCATCCATTCCCACTTACCGTTCACACCCTGAACCAATGCAATTGTGGTTACCAAATGCTAGTCGTTGCTAGGATCACCATGCGTAACGCACGTGCTCAAAGTGGTCGTACTGAGGCACTTAACTAGGAGAGAAGGGTTGAGAGAGATTTAATTCCTAATAAAGCATGTAAATGATAAATAGTAAATAACAATAAATAAAAGTCCTCTTTAGCCTATTCCATGCATTACAAGGTTTATCCAAGAAGTTCGTCTTTATTTCCGTACACAAATATGTGTTCAAGTACAATATCTGCTTGAATAAAGATCCGTTCACTTTGGAGCTCCTACTGCGGGCACATGGAAAATATTCTATCTCTGGAGAGGTAAAACTGCCAGAGTTTTGCTAAGGGTCTAGATCTAGATGACAAAACAAGGGAGAACCGCCTCTTATTTATAGATATGATGGCGGACCGCAATTTCGTGGGGGACGACGCCATATCACGTACCCGATATCGCGGCAGACACGATATCGTGTACACGATATCATGGGGGATGTGATATCGTGGCCCATGTGATATCGCGTCCCATCATCTAGAAAACTTAGCATTTGTAATTAATAGTTCTATCTTATTTAGATTTTAGAATAGGGTGTATGTGCCAACTATAGTTTATCAACATTTTCTTGATGAGACACACTTAAGTAAGTATCAAATGCACCCAAGTACCAATAAGATTTATCACAACAATAAGAGATAATATTGGTGGCTTGGTATGAAAAAACATATGAGTTGGTACATGATTGAGTGCTTGGTATGCTAGCAGATCAAAGCACAACATTAAATGCCTGATGGATATCTTCATTCACACATCATTCTAGTGTGAAAATGAAAAATCATTGGCATGGATTTCATTACTAGCTTACGTTGTACTAGAAGTGGGAAGGACTTCATTCTTGTGATCATAGCTCTTTTGACCAAATCTTTCCACTTGACTATGAAAGCACCAAGTAGTGCATAAGATATTTCTTAGTTATTTCTATCAAAGATTATCAAATTGCATGGGTTCTGTATAAGTTTATTTTTGACAAATATCCTATGTTTGCTATCAAATTTTGGTAGTCTTTTTAGAAAATTCTAGTCTCTACGTTGAATCTCAACTTAGTGTATCACCCTCAAAAAAATGGTCAAATAGAGAGAATGAAACAAATTTTAGGAGATATGCTTCAAGCTTATGCTTTGGACTCTAGAAAAAGTTGGAATAGAGTTCTTCCATTGGTACAATTTGCATATAACAACAATGATCATACTAGGTTGAAATTAGGACATTATAAAGTGTTGTATAATAGACCTTGTCGTACATCCCTTTACTTGGATTCTTTATAGAATAGATAGAGGACTAGAAAAAACATCATTGATTAGCCTATAGACTAGATTAATGTTGTTAGAAGAATACTATAGATAGCTTAATGTAGATATACAAACTATGATAACAATAAGAGGCAATCATTATAATTTAGCATTGGTGATCAAGTTTTTCTCAAGGTTTCATTATGAAAAGGAATTATGAGGTTTAGTTGTACAGGAACATTAGCTCTTCTCTACCCTTGTCCCTTTAAATTTTAAGGAAAATTGGTAAAGTTTCTTGTTAGCTTGATCTTCTATAGAAGTTTCCATCAATGCATGATATGTTTTATGTTTTAATTTTAAGAAAGTATGTTATAGGTCCTAGTCACAAGATAGATTGGCAAGATATTCAACTTTAACTTAATGTCAGTTTTGTAGTGAAGGTAGTTAAGATTGCTAACAAGATGGAGAGAAGATTAGGAAGCAAGGTCATTTCAAGAGTAAAGGTTATTTAGAAGGGACATGGAGTTCACAAAGTAACATAAGAAGTGGAGAAATATTTGTATACCACATATCCTAAGATCCTCTAATAGGAAGATTCTTAAATGGAGAAGAATATAATACACTTGCCTTATATACCCCTTATCCATTAGTATGTTTATGATTTTTACCCTTATTATCTTGTTTGCTAACCTATATCTATGCTTTATTAACTTTTCTCCTTTGGTTGACTATGCTTTTTTGATTTGAGCTATGTGCCTTACTATCCTCTTTTTAAATGCCTTTTTCTTTTAAATATATTTTAATTTTTATTTTCATTTTCATTTTATTATTTTTAATACTTTTACAGTTTTAGTATTTTGGATTTTTCTTTTAATTTAGCATATGTACACTAACCTTTTTTGTTGGAGTTCTAAGTTAGTAGGTATCATGTACTATATGGGTAATTAGTACATGGGTACTACTTTGGTTTTTGATACACTTTTTTTGGATACTTTGTATTTTTATAAATTAATAATTTATATTTTTTAATATTTTTCAATTTTGTTTCAACTTATATTTTGGAGGATCTCATGTTAGCCCCTTCATTAGTAATTAGTAAGATGTAGACATAGTTATTAGCTTGAGCTTAGATATAGCTATAAGCTTACCTATAGAGAGTACCCATTAGGCCAATGCTAGGCATTAGCCCATGTTAGAAAAAAAATAAAAATATTTTGATAATTATAATTTTTTTTAGTTTTATTTTCACATGAGATTACCCTTTTTTCTCAATGGTCACAAACCCTTGTAGGCATTATACATGCCAATCATTTTCATGAGAGATCATTCAATTGCATAGCTAACATCTAGGAGATAGAAATAAAGAGGGAGATCCTATCATATTAAAGTAGAGATAGATCTAGAGCTACTCTTTCAACAAGAATCTTTGGTAGGCCATAGCTTTAGATATTATTTCAAATTTTACTTAGATCCTATCATTAACTTGTAGTTTTTCCTAGGATTTGGAGCTTTTTTGGAGATAAGGAGGCAAAAAGGTTTCTTTTTCTAATGTTATTATGTTAGGTAGGATAATTTTATGATATGCTTCATTTTTATAGGTTTTGATTATTTTAGCTTTGCACATGTATGTTTTGGCTTATATCTATTATTTTAGTAACAGTGTAATAAGATGCCTAATTTTAGATATACATATTTTATTATTAATTTTTGCATTTTAACTATTTCTAGATATTATTATCATGCATGGGATGTTAGTTAATGTTTTGATTTCTTTTGAACACATTTTAACCCAAATATTTTCTTGTTCCTATTTCACCAAAATTTTTAACTATAGAACTAGAGTTTTGAGACATATTTTGTGTTTTTGACCCCTAGAATGATGTTGGATTCCAACAAGCTAGAAGAAAAAGTTGTTCATCTTACTTGTGTTGATCACAATGCATCCTTTATAATTCTTCGTGACCTTATGATGAGGTTGCAATATAGGTCATGATACATATTTAATGTTAGTTTTTAATTTAGCATAAAAGTTGAGAAATTCTTGTAAAGTGATCCTCAACCTCTAGGAAATGGAAAATTAATAAAATGATAAAATATGTAGTGTCTAGGGATTCCTAGAATATTTAAAAACCTAAAAATAATTATTGATGAAGTTTTAGCACTTTTAGCAACTTAGTATAATCTCTAGAAGCTTAGAATTGTTTGTTGGCATATTTTTTACATTTTCAAACATTCATTAGAACATACATATTAATTTTGGACTCTTCCTTAACATCTTGAAATATTTTCTTTGGCAATACATTTCTTAATGTTTGATATTTTTGACTATGAAATTGATTTTCATATGTCCCCTCACTACCCAAGGATTTTTATCATATTATATTTTTTGTATTTGGATTATTTGATGATAATATAGATTTTGTTAGAAAAATTAATAATTTTACAATGACTACATAGAAAGTATTTCTCGTAGGAAGTCAAACACTTATGTAGTTAATCTTATGGGTAAGTTTTATTTAATTATAATGACTATGTAGGAAGCATTTCTTGGTAGTGACCTAGGTACTTATGTGTTCAATCTAGTGAGGAACTGTTATTTTGTTCATTTGATTTATTCATTCATTTGAGATTTGTGGGTGGTGTTGGATTTTCAATTTTTTAGTTTTAATTACTCTTTTGGGATTATTACATATGATATGATCTATTTATGTGTATGTTTAGTATGCTAACTCTTTTTTCGGTTACTACTTATATTTAACTATCTAGCTATTTGATGCCTTCACTCAAATCCATAAGTGAGTGTTTATATCTTATTTATCCTACTCAATTATAGGACTGATTTCCTTTATGTATTTGTAACTTACAAGCAATTCAATTAGTTGTGATGAAAAAAAATTTGATGACTAGAATTTAGTTTTAAGGCATTATTAGTTTGCTCTTATGTTTCTAGATTTTTAGTTGATTTATTCTATGTTGTAATATTTAGTTGGAATTTATGTACTTTGTATTCTCTGTGAGGATTATATCTATATTTCACCAACATTTAATGTAGGCCTAGTGAGGAGTGGCGAGGTACCCCTACACTCAGCCATATGAAACGAGCGTCGCACACACGATCCGGTCGAACTCCGCAGATGGACTAGCTATGACACCTAGATAGTTAGTCTTGGGTCACAGTTCGCTGTCTTCCCACCTGGACTAGTATTGCATTTTTCNGCAGATCCCAGATATGCCACTGGGTTACCAAGCATAGATCCTAGATACGCCACTGGGCTACCAAGTAGTCACACTTAAATGCTCGTAATCAAGTTGTACTCGTTCCACGTTCTAGGAGTTTAAGGGTGAGAGAGAAAATAGTAAATAACATTAAATAAATAAATAACAAAGTGAATGCTGCAATGATGAAGTAATCTCGATCTTTATTACTGGTCATGTGCGTGTCCAAGTACATCACACTCGAATAAAGACATCATACAATCACATTCTGCAGCAGACACGGGAAAAAAATCTAACTCTGGAGGGATCAAACTACCAGAGCTTCGCTACTCTAAAACTGGGATCCCTAAACAAGGGAGAGCTACATCTTATTTATAGATATGGCGATGGACTACGATATCGCTTATGCGATATCGTAGGGAAGACGCGATATCGCAGCCTATGCAAATCGCGTCTCATCATACCCCCACAACTGAATAAAAACTCATCCTCGAGTTACAAGGAGAACAAGCTTCATTGATTACACAATGGATAGGTATGAGATTATTAATAGGAAAAAGAAATGGACTAATGCTGCAGTGTGGGAAGATACAACACAGAGAAAAAATACTACGACTACAAAAATGTGGAACTCATGTAGTTCCTAGTGGTGGTGGCTCCTCCATGGGTGTTTTCCCTTTGTCACGTGCTCCAAGCTTGGAAGGTTGACAATGCTAAAGAATGGCCTAGAGCTTCTCCTCTTTGGTCCGAGGATCTTGTGCCATCCATGCTAATGTTCCGATGTTTGATGGAGTCGGCACCTCCCATGGACAGGGTAGTTGCGGGAACATCTGATTAGCTTTGACATACCATGCCACGAACACACGTCGTTCCTCTTCATAGGCTCTAGCTTTGTCCTTGTATTCGTGAAGCTTTGTTAGCTGTCGAGCCAAGTCGGTTGCAACATCTTTTTGGCCCTGGTAGCTTTCTTTTACCACTGCAAGTTCAGAATTTGTAACATCCAGTTTCTCAGCCAACTTCTTACGCTCTGCAAATTCTGTTTCATATTTGATGTGGGTGGAAGCTACCTACTACTTGAGCTTTGATCTTGGGTGCCCTACTATTAACATGGCCAGGTTGGCATACTTGAGATTTACCAACTCCATGTACTCTGTTAAGTCTTGGATCTGTAGGTCCTGGTTTTTAACTTCCGCCTGGTGGGCGAAGGGGTAAGTGTCCAATATGGCCCTTCAATCAATGTGCTGAGCACTGATGTTGTTGATTTGAGCCTTGGCCATATGGATCTCCTTCTCCAAGATTTTTTTATACATCCCTACCTAATCACGAAAGTTCTCCTTCAGCTTCTCATGTCATTTAGTCTCATTCTGCTACGCGCTTATTTTGATCGCTGATTTCTAGTGAATAGCGTGTACCTCCTCCATTGAGAGGGTTTGATTTTCTCTGGCTAAACGACTTACATCTCGGTTAACCCGAATGAACTGTTCTCACAACTGATGAAAGTGTTCATCGAGAACATTCTTCTATTTCTCCACAGAGGTCAACCGAAGGTTATCTGCAACCAACTGCTTATTCTCTTCTTCTAAGGCCTTGAGTGCCTTAAGATGTGCATGAGTTTGCGCTTGAGCTGCGGAGGCATCCCAAGTGGCCATCTCCTTTTCTTCTGCCACCTTCTTATTTTCTGCAATTAACTTTGTTAATTTCTCGATTTTGAAATTTTCCAGCTCGTCTGTGGGAACAAATTGTAAAGGATCCCGTTGTGCTGCTTGTAAGGCTACGAGCTGCTCTTGTAGTTTCTGCACTTCAGCTTCAACATGCTCTACCCTTACTTTGGATATGACCAACTTCCCCTTTATGGAAATGAGGTCTGATTGAATTGCTGTTACATCCTAGGGGATGTTAAACAAAGACATCAAAACTTGTCCTATTTGAAGCAATCGGTCTAGTGCATCCTCATGTTCTGCAGGATTCATTGAGGTTCTAGCAAGAGTTTGAGCATCCTGTGCTCCTGAAAGATCTGCTGGTGGCATGACAGGTACATTGAAAGATTCTTTGATATGGTCAGTGACCACTTCAGCAGCTTTCGCAGCATCCTGGTGTTCCATGACCACCACAGTGGCCCCTTCACCAATCTCTAACTGCACTTGAAAAGATGTCGCGTTTCTAGAGATCTGTTGTGACCATCTGCTTTCCCCTCCTCCTGTTTGGATGGATAATTCATTCCTTGTACGATCTAATGAAATAGTAGGCTAGTCGGCATCATCGATGACGTGGAAGAGGTTTGCGTCATCACAACTTCCCCAACTAACCGTCTCTGCGATGGCCCTAATATGGCTCATTGACGGTCTGTAGTCTTGTGGCGGCAGTAGCTAATCCTGGCCTGTGTTGGGTCCTGCTTCTTATTGTTGGCTAGGACCTGTGGCTGGAGGTTGACTGGGTCCTGCAAGTTGAGTTGTAGGTGATCCAGTCATCTGTTCTTCTTCTTCATCTAGTCCTAGCTCCTCGCCAGTGCTCTTTCTTGGAGCTGGCCTTTAATAACTTAGAATAAGAACCATTTTGGGCCTTTTGGAGGACGTCATTTGTGTATCCCTGAATACTAGCTCGTCGGCACAGTTTTTTGATAAGGCAAGGAAAAGGCAACGCCATCTTTCCTAACTTCCGTTCTTCGAATCGCCTTAGGATCTCCGTTAAATATAGATGGGGAAGGTTAGCATTAACCTTTCCCATCAACACTACACATCCTCTCGCCGCATACGTTGATATTCTTTTCAAACCTTTTGTGGGAAGAGATGATAGGTTCCAATTTTGAAATAAACCTGCTCTTCCATTGTCAACTCACCAAAAGCTTTATCTCTTCCATAAGCCTTCTCTAACCAATCCTTTCACACATCAGGGTCCAATCAAGTAGATAACCGAGCAACATGGGGGCCTGAATTCAGAAGGTTTCAAACTTCTAAAATTGCCTGTGTAGAAAAGTCTATTGTCATACCACAAATGTTAACCATGGTGCCTTTCTCCTTATTGTGCTAGAACAGGTACATTACACGTAAGTACCAGGCACTGCACTCAGCGAGGATAGGCCATAAGGGAGACCCTTTAAGGTGATCCCTAATAGCTTCAGGAGAAAACTCTACAAAAGGTTCAAAGTTAAGCTCCACAATCACCGTAGCAACTGTGGACTTTGTATGGATAGCCTGAACACATTCCGGGGGCAACATGAGTTGTTGTCTTGATTCAGGTGCAGCAGTAGCTCCTCTTTCTGCCTGCCTGGACCGTCTTGTAGGAGGTTCTTCTTGATGGATGCTGAATGATTACACCTCTTGTTCTACATGTTATCTGGCAGGGACTCGTCTTCCACCTCTCTGAGGTTGTTTCGCTTCACCTTGAACAGGACCCTCTCGCTGTGCACGTTTCGGGGCCATCTGCAATCACATGGGCCAAATGTTAGTAAGGTTATTTTCAAAGTTAATTTATACCTTACTACATGCCTTTAATTAAAGATCTTATGTTATCTTGTGATTGTGCCCGAAAATTATAATAATGGATCCTATGACTTAGGTGGGTTTCATTTTGATCTCCTGGTGTACCTAAGGTCATATGATTTTTGGCACAATTTTTTTAAGTGTTAGTGTTAATTACCCTAATTGATGTCCTTTGGATGATGATAAATTGCAAAAAATTTACACTTTTCGGCAAGTTTCTCTCCCCCATGACTAAACTGAACACTTTGGGTTCAAGTAGGTTCAAACGGAATTAAAATCGAAGCACCAGCGCACAAGATATGAGTGAAAAAGCGAGGGTCATGCAATGACAAGTCGTAGAGAAAAATTTCAAAAATTCCCCCTACGTAAAGGGCAAAATGATGCTAAGTGTTGCGGTGGGGGTTCCTATTTATAAGTAAATAGGACACGATATCGCGTATGGTACATCGTGTATGCGATATCACGTGGGATACGATATCGCGTATGCGATATCTCGTCCCTAGTGATGTGGGACACCTAAAAAATACCAATTTTTTAATGATTTTCTTGAAATTAATGGTGTAAAATAAGGACATGGGAAAGGATTAATATATTCAAGGGTAATTACAGTGATTTGAGAGGCACTCCTTAAGGATAAGGATGTGAATTTAGCAATTAAAAATTTGGCGGTTACGAAGAAAAGGGAATGTAATGGTACATTGGAACGTTAAAATTTTGAGGGATAATAATGGGGAAAAAATTATGAAGAATTAAGCTAAAGTAAGAAATTGTGTGTTTGAACTAGGGAATTAGTGAAGATTACAACAAAATTACACAAGTGGGTCCTCCCCAAAGCAGGTTTCAACCTATTATGCCCTTATGTAATCACACTCAAAGTGTCTGTGGGCACTAGAAGGGTTAATTGTAATCTGCACTAACTCCACAAAACACACACATGTAAATATCACGGAAATGAGATGAAAATTTTATGCTACACAGAACATGAGCTACAATTACACGAGCAGTGAGATGAGACGAACTATAGAAGGGATCGTAGAGATTAGGACATGAGGTGACTGACCCAGGGCACAATGAATCCTGCGTGTAAAGCATGATTAAGGTGTCATTAACCCATCTTTCCAAGATCAAGACCAAGTCCATCCTTCTAATCAGTGACATCGCATTGTTTCATCCCATGGTGAACAACTATGAGAGTACCATAACAACAAGGCGTATGATCACTTGCTATTTTAGTACAAGGGAGGAGTGATTTTTATTCTATGGCACTTCTTTTTCTTTTCTTTTTCTCTCTCTTTTTGTTACTTTACTGAATCCAGAGAAGCCGCCAACCTTCAGGCATGGGTGCATGTCTTTCCAGTGGGACCCCCTAGAACAACGTTTGATTTTTAAGTGCCCTTTTGATTACTCTTACTCCCATTTTTTATTAGATCTACAAGGATCTTAGTACAACCATATTGCATGATAACTCCCACAGATGTCACCAAAGAGAATCCACAAGTCCCCTTGATGTCACACCCTAATCATTCCCTCTTGGTCCATCATTCTTCATTTTGGGTACAATAAACACAAAATTAATTTTAAGTTTAGAAATTTCAAGAATATCACTATATCCTCGAACAGAACCTCTCATTTATAGAGTGGATGAGTGGGTGTAATGGGCTCACTGTTCCAGATAATTGACCACTCATAACTTAATAACATAAAACACACCTCAACCAATGATCCACATGAGTGTTTTATTCGTAGATGAGATTACTTACACAAACATGAAAATACAAACACACAAAGATAAAATAAAAAGTTGAAAAATGAAAAACTGGAAAACAAAAATTGAAAAATCAAAGAAAATGAAAAATATTTATTAATCCTATTTGTTATTGAAATGGGGGATATCCCCATAACTAAACGGTTGAGTATGGCAAGGATTAATAAATGGGAAATGAGGATCCTTGCATATTGGAAATATTGAAACTAGTCCATACTTATCCCTGATAAGCATAGTGGTGCACTTCATACAATGTAGTTCCCTGATAACGAGTTGACCCACTATGATGCTGGTGACCATTAGATGGTATGCAAGGATTAGGATGATGCCTCCCATGGTTGTGTTCGTTGGGTCGTATAGTTGTTGGAGTGTTAGTTGGTGGCCCTGATGAAGTTACATGAGGCATTGGGTTCGAAGGTAAGGGTGCACCACAGTGTTGGACTTGTGCTGGGTTGGAAGATGCAGTGGCCTCAGAGTTATGTTGTCCCTTCCTACGACCGTGTTTAAAGAAAGGACACCTTTGATGTTGAGGAGGATTTTCACTGTTATTAATAGCGGTAGCACAAGTGTTGTTCATGGGTTGCGATGGTATAAACACCTTAGGAATAGTTGGTGGTACTGTGAAAGGAGGGAAAGGATGAGAATGTTGGAAGTTAGGAGGAATATAAGGTGCACAAGGTGGTGGTTGTGTTGGAGGTATGGGCTGATAGTATTATGGAGAATGGTATTGTGGTGAGATAGAGTATGTTGGCCCAGTTGAAGAAACAGGGTGTTGAACGTGATAAGCGTTTAGATTCAGATAATATGAAGGGTGCCTCCAATCTAAGGGTGGATTCCCCCACGACTAGGATTGTTGCCACTGTGACTGAACACAGTACCTCTGTACAAACTCTGGATGTAGCGTATTTCCCCAATGCTCATGTAGATGTAACAATATTGGGCATTGACCTTTGGGGTGATCGTACAGGCATATGTTGCATTCATACGTAGGATTGGCAGTTGTGCACTTATTCCCTTTAGTCTTTTTCTCTGAATGTCTAATGTTTTTTCCTACTTCTTGGGTTGTCAAAACTCTATCTCCAATGATGTTGATATATTCTCCACACTTTTGATTTATCCATTCCAACATCTTATTGATCTTTGCCTCAACTTCTTCTAACGATTGTTGTATTAGCAAAGATGATATTTCCACCTTGAGATTTGTTGATTTCTCCTTGTTATGATTAGGGACCTTTGTTGAGTTAATATATGGGTCCTGTTGATGTTTTTCAACACACTCCCATCTAGTGAATTCTCCTTCTTCTTTTGCTACCCGCTTAATAAGCTCTTGGATTTGATGGGTTCATAGGTTGTATAGTTGACCTTAGGCATACGTTCCTAAGGTCTTTCTTGTTTCATTACATAGCCCATTAATAATATGATACATTAGCCTTTCCTCGGAAAACCCATGGCCTGGATAGTTGTTTAACAGTGCGTAATATCTTTCTAAGGCCATGTCCAAGGGTTCATGTTTTGCTTGTTTCCATCCTTGGATTTTGTTTCCTCAAGGTTAACACTCTTGCATAGGTTTGATATTTTTCATTAAAGACTTCTACCATTGTTGACCAGCATTGTATTAAATTTGGTTTTAACAATCTATACCATACTTTAGCTTGGTCAACGAGTGTCATAGGAAAGAGCTTAAGTTTTTGCCAACTGTTTTCAATGTTATTCTATGTGCAGGCATCATAGAAGGCTAGTAAATTTGGATGTGAATCTAAGTCATAGCCTCCTGAAAATTTTAAATCGAGCCTGGGTAGACGGCTCTCTTTATGATGCCTACGTGATATTCGAACAGCCTCTTGTATTTGTGTTAAGCTTGTAGTGGCCAGTGGGGGTTCATCATGATCGGGTAAGTTAGGCTTTCGTGTGTTGTGATGACGTTGTTTTTGCTCATTCTTATAAGAAACTCCCACTTCAGGTTGTATACTCCAATCTTCATTGTCATATAGTTTGTTGGTTCTCCAATGAACTTCCTCACTAAGTGTGGCGTTATTATCGTCTTGTAGGAGAGGCATTGTTGTGTGTGAATTTAGGTGTGACTTTTAATAATTATTATTTTCTGAAAGATATATCGTTAAGTTCTTTACAGCTACCTTGTATGATATAACTAATCTAGATAACTAGCACCATCCCCGGCAATGACACCAATGATGAGTGGTGAGGTACCCCTACACTCAACCATACGAAACGACCGTCGCACGTGTGATTTGGTCAAACTCTGCAGATGGACTAGCTGTGGCACCTAGATAGTTAGCCTTAGGTCATAGTTCGTTGTCTTCCCACCTGGACTAGTATTCCATTTGTCACATACGGTTTAGTCCATATGAGGTGTATGATGTGTTCCTAATCTATGCTACTCCTAAAGGCAGTGGAAAATAATATTTAACTAAGCTAAGATAGGAGGAAAAGGGTAAANAGAGAAAATAGGAAATAACATTAAATAAATAAATAGATAAATAAATAGCAAAGTGAATGCTGCAATGATGAAGTAATCTCAATCTTTATTACCGGTCATGTGCGTGTCCAAGTACGGCACACTCGAATAAAGACACTGTACAATCACATTCACCACACTGTGAGCAGACACGGGAAAAAAATCTAACTCTGGAGGGATCAAACTACCAGAGCTTCGCTACTCTAAAACTGGGATCTTAAACAAGGGAGAGTCGTGTCTTATTTATAGATATGGTGGCAGACTGCGATATCGCGTACATGATATTATAGGGAAGACGCGATATTGCGTACGCGATATCGCGGGGGATGCGATATCGCAAAGGACGCGATATCGTGTACGTGATATCATGGCCTATGCGAATTGCATCTCATCACCTAGGTTAAGCATGAATATTTATTTCTGTAGCATTGGTAACTTTCAATTTGTTAGTTAACAACTTTTGCTAATATTAGAGCCTAATGTCTATTTGATGTAATTTGATGTCATGCAATTTCTAGATAATTTCTATATTTATTTCCACTATAAATTTTTTTTGTATATATTAATGTAATTTTAGGCTTCAAAAATTGAGCTTCATCCTATTTTTCTTAATATACATGTTAGGTTTTGTATGCATGAGGCTACTATCATTGTATTCTTTATAACATTTTATCTTTTATTGTGTGCCTATTTTTATGGATGTCTACTATTTTTCATATTAATTTTCTCAGAATCAATTTTATTTTTATTAATCATTGATCTTATTTTTAACATAATTTTATTTATATTTAAATATTACCTTTCTAGCTTAAGCTTAGTGAGCGTATTATTACACATTAGATGTTACTTCCTTTTGTGTCCTTGTGAGGATTCTAATGAATAGTGTAGTAGTAGAAAGAAATCAGGTTCTTGTGACTTAGATGAGGAAGAAGAGTAAGATGGTAGTGACATCGAAGATGGTAGGATAGGTGGGTAATTAACTAGCTTAGATAGAATTGATAGAGATAACTAGTGTCTTGGAGGGATTGAAGGATAATTGAATGTGGGGTTTGAATGATTAAGCCTTCATCATAATTAGGTTTCATATTGATGATTAACAAAGCTCTATGTACACTCTAGATTTTAGAATTGTTGGGGCTATTTAAGAGAAGATTAATAATAAAATATTTTTTAGGCCTTGGTGGCTGTTGATGAATCGATGGCTGGGAGTTATCTTGAAAGGATCCTATTTAAATGACGAATGGAATTTTAGGACAATTATCTTTATTCTTCAAGTGAAACATATATACTCTTCATAAGTGAGTATTCAAGGGATCCTAAAAGACTTGCATATTCTAATTTCTGGGTCACATTAAAATATTGAAAAATATCTCTCCTTTTTTCACTAGCATTTGGATATAATCTTTAAGGACATTGTAGGTAGCAGTATCATTTTTCATAGTTTTCTAATAATAATAGAACTTGTTGAGGTTGTAACACTTTAGGACATCTAGATATTTTTTCATACATTATGTGGGATATATTACTAGATTTTGGAAGTGTCTAAATCTAGCCCATGTCAAGACTTATTTTGAGGTCATGTGGTTCTTCTTCAGCAGCATGTTCTATAACTATGTGTAAGCTATTAGGAACTTATGATATTTGGATCTATCAGTGGTCTATCTCCTTAATGGGCCCCCATTTGATGAAGCTTATCCAATGCTATTATATTTTTAATTTAGGTTATTGTTCCCTACAACTATTTATGAGACGTCATTCGCGTGAGCCGCGATATCGCGTACATGATTCGCGTGAGCTGTGATATCGCATCGTCCCCTGCGATGTTGCGTACGCGATATTGCGGTCTGCCACCATATCTATAAATAAGAGGTGGCACTCCCCTTATTCCTCATCTTGAGTTAGAAGTAGGGAAACTCTAGCAGTTTGAACACTCCAGAGATAGAATATTTTCCATGTGCCCGTAGTAGGAGTCACAAAGTGAACGGATCTTTATTCGAGCAACATTGTACATGAACACAAGTTGTGTACAGCAATAAAGACGAGCTTTCCGGATAAACCTTGCAATGCATGGAATAGGATTTTATTTATTGTTTCTTTCTCACCCTTAAACTCCTAGAATGCGGTATGAGCACGACTTGATTACGAGCATCTAAGGATGTGTACGGATAGTCAAGGAATCAGCTGCTCATTGCATGCAGTATGAGTACGACTTGATTACGAGCATCTCATGTGACTACTTGGTAACCCAGTGGTGTATTTAGGATTTGTGCTTGGTAATCCCAGTGGTAGTCCCAGATGTATACGGTTAATCAAGGAATCGGCTGCTCATCGCACTTAGGCTAGATAGATTCTCTCAACCCTTTCCTCCTAGTTAAGTGCCTCAATATGACTACTTTGAGCACATGCATTATGCACGGTGATCCCAGCAATGATTAGCATTTGGTAGCCATGGTTGCATCGGTTCAGGGTGTGTATGGTAAGTGGGAACGGATGCTGACGCTAGGTAATTTAGACTTAGTCATTAGTTAGAGTTAGTTAGTTTCTCAACCCTTCACCTCAATAGCATAGGAGAAAAACATAAAAAGATATAAAAATCATATACCTTGGACTTACTTAACCATACACTGTGACAACTACGGGGTGTGTAGGCACTTAGTCTGCGAGTTCAACCAGATCATGCATGCTACGCTCGTTTCGTATCGTTGAGTGTAGGGGTACCTCGCCACTCATCATTGGCGTCGTTGCTGGGGACTAAGTGTTTGTGCACCGAATAGAACATAAAGGATATCACTCACATCGTTGGGAGCCTAAACAAACCTTCAAGTTAATTAATAGAAAAATTTTATAATGGTGAAATTAGCACACTGATAAATCAAAATGTCTTCTTCTCATAAGAGCAACTCACCACCTATGGATCATACATGAGACAGTTGGCAACATAAAACACATAGCCGAAATCAGCCAAGTCCTAAACAATACAAGATAGTTTATACTCATCCCGATGAGTATATTCCAAACTTTACCTTTATCCTCCATCAACACGAACAACTGCAATTGAGAGATTTGCAAGGTAACATCATGTTACCCCCAGATCGATCAATCTCTCACATGCTCTTCTGTGCTTTAGCACAGATAGGCATGACTGAATTATATATTGAATACGTTGCAAAAGACTTTGATATGAGAGATTATCATCCCATAGATGCACAACGTATGAGGGACTTAAGGCAGGAGAGTCAACATACACTTTTGAAGGACAAAGTTCTGCACGTCCTTAGTGAAATAGGAGATGAGGAACCCCTTATAACGAGTTATTTAGCAAATGATGTTCCCCTCCTAACGATGGTGAGGAGGTAGGGTATCAAAACCTACGATCAACGATCCATAACCATGGTTCTGATGCCCATGAACACCAACTATTCACAGAGGGAACAACTACTCATGCTAAGGACAGGCACTTAGATCGTCATCACGATCGGGGCCGGAGTAGCAGAAGAGAAGATAGGAAACATCGTCACAATGATGGTTCCCCTTCTTCTTCCCCTTCTTCACATCACTCACCCTCTCCTTCCACATCTGGGCACAGCCATCATGAACACAACAAAGAGGATAAAGGTAGACAAAATGAGAGACCTCGATGGGAAAGTCGAGAGAGAGGACAAGGGTAAGGACATACGGAGAGTAGGGAACAACACAGACATCACAGGCATCATGAAAGAGATGATCATGATGATCTCCTACTCGCAACCCAAAGTATGCTTGACATAACGGAGGTAGTTAGGATTCCCACAAGGCATTTAAAAGATAGTCAGATCAAACATTTAGACATGAACAATATCCCACGATTTGAAGGGGGATACAACGTAGATCTGCAAAATCATTTACAGGCATTCCATGATTCCTGTGCCTTGCAGAATATAGAAAATGAGTGACAAAAACTTAAGTTGTTCCCAAGGACACTCACCTAAGAAGCAGAGAGTTGGTACCGGTCCTTAGAACCGAAAACCATCAGGAGGTGGAGTACGATGCTAGAACTATTCAACGATAAGTATTAGACGTACTCCAGAGTGTCCAATTTACGTAAGCAGATCCAAGGTTGGAAAAAAGGTACTCATGAACCCTTGGATGCTTCCATGGCTTGCTACTACACATTGTTACATCATTGCCCGGGCCATGGGTATGCTCTGTGGGATCAACTTCGCCACATCGTGGATGGGCTAAGGCATGAAATGAGAAGAACCCTTGGGACTTATGCCCAAGGGATACTCTCACAACTTAGAGCCCATGAGGTACATCACTTATTAGAGCAAGTAGCAAAAGAAGAAGGTGAGCTATGAAAAAGGGAAAGTACAGAAGAATACAACCATGACCCCTCTCTTCGAAAGAAGGGAGTGAAATTTTGTGATGAAGAGGATGAGTCACCAATCGAAGAGTTGGTGAATAGAAAGACCTTGCCACTTCAAAAGCTTACAACAGAAATAGCGGCTAAGGTAGATGACGTATGGAGTTCCTTAGACTCTAAAATTGAAACTATCTTAAAAATTGTAGAAGAGTCTAAGGTAGAACAAAGTAGGGATAAAGGTAAGACAAAGTGGAGAGATTTAGGCCCTACACATAACAAGGGTAAGGGGAAAATCACTAACTCCGATGTGATTGTGGAGTCAGACACAAAAGATGATGGTGGATGTGAGATCTGCCACTATGACCATCTTAAGGGATGTTGTCCAATTATCTCACATCTACAGGAGTCTAATGTGTATGTGCTTAATCCAAGACTCAACCAACGACAAACACCCTGAAGGTTACCTTATCCACAAGGTAATCCAAGGCAGTTCCACCAACCCTTAACGTATTATCCAAGAGGAACTCCACCACAAACCATTGGACAGCATCAACAATGGCAATACCCACAGTCATGGGGGATGCCATAGCCGAAACATCAGCACCCGTACCAGTAGCCTAAACCTTATGGATATTATGTGTAGTAGCTGATTTCTCCAAGTGACTCTATGAGTCACACAACCCCCCACCGTCACTACGAAGTTGGGGAGTACTTCATAAGGACTCCTTCTCCTCCGGGAGACACTCCATACCCACACCATCCTCCAAATCCATCCGCACCTCTTCCACAAGTAGTTCCCATAACACCTCCTGCTCCAACAATGCAAGGGGAACTTCCTCCTCAACCGCAGCAACATCACGCTACAAGAGCTGTAAATATTCAACCTACTGCTGGTTCTGACAACTGTAAAAAGAGAAGACCCTTCTTCAGAACCAAAAGCCCAGACAAACTCTCACAACAACAAGTGGTTGGGCCCATGTACACTCCTCCATCATCTAACACTTCGGAGCACCCTTCAGTCCAACAGAGCTTAACGCATACGGTTATGTTAATGCATACCGTAACTGACTGGATCAAGGTAGGCCACCTTCCTAGGAAACTAACTGACCCTGAGAGTTCCTTAATCTATTTACAAATTTCTAGAAATAAACCACATAGGGCTCTTCTTGACTCAGGTTCCAGAGTTAACTTAATTTCACGATAGATGTATCACGCCTGGAACCTTCCCCAACTTAAGAAGAGCAACATTCAACTAGAGCTAGCAAACCAGTCCATCACCATTCCCTTGGGATTGGTGGAGGACATCATCACCACTATGTGTGGTTGGTCTTACCCAGTTGATTTCCTAGTGATTAAGGTCAACAACAACAAAGGAGACTTCCCAATTATAATGGGAAGGGTATGGCTAAGTACAGTAGACGCATGCCTTAGGATCCGTGATCTTTTCTTGAAAATCTCTAAGATAAATATTTATGAAAATATTGAGAAGAGGAAAGTTCCATGAATCACATACAATGATTCATCGGGTGATGACATGGAGAAAATGCCTCCATGTAA
>MNCI01035040.1:304063-358304 GCA_015680685.1 Gnetum montanum | reverse complement strand
GATGGTATGAACTATTTTCATATTGATTGCTAATGTTTAGTTTTTACCTTTAAGTCACAATGTTGATACTAAGGTATGTTTCTTTTGATATGGTAGGCAATGAGACCACTTCATCCATCCATCTACTAGTTTCTATGGTCTCTCTTGGCTTGGAAATGTACAATCCCCTTCTAATAAGAACTTAAACAAATCGGTGACTGGGCATTTCTCAAACTAAGGAAGGACTCAAGGATTGAAAAGGGTGTGACTTCAAGGGAACTTGATGATTTTGTGTTGGCCGTTCTCTTGGGGGCTTGGACATTTTCTTTTTGAGTTTTTCTTACCGTTCTGATGTTACCCAACTATCAGAAACTGAGATAGTAAAAATAAAAAGTCTTTGCATGGTGTGGTTCTCACACATAAAAACACAAAATAACAACAAAAAAAAAGAGAAGAAAAGGTGAGAATTCAAAGCACACCCCTTAGATGAAATAAACTTTGGCTACAAGCACTGGTTATGGAACCAAAAGTGTTCCCTCTAACTAAGGCCCTTCTCACTTCCAATTCTCTCCTTTGTTTCACCGAAATGGTGGTGACTCTTGGAGAAGGCATTCTTGTTATCCAAGTGGATGGTTTAGCCGAATGCATTGATGCAAAGTCATTGGATGTGGTTGGTTTGAGGTTAGACTTGGAATGGGATTTGCTAAGTCACATTAATCATGGAACATGCAAGGGGTTGTACACCACCTTGTTCTTAGGATTCCATTCCATTATTTCTCTCCACCCTTCTCTCCATTGTTCACCTCATTGTCAGTTGTATCATTAGTGTATATTTTGGTTGATGCATTGTTTTCTTTTTGGTAAATTCTTGCGGTTAAGACTTTAACTCTTGTTCCAAATAACATTCTCGGAGCCTACGGACTCTTTGGATGTGGGTTTTTCAGGGCATTAAGGACATGAGCCTACTTTGGGGAGGACCCACTAACATTCCTATTTGGAGCATTAGTTAAAATCTTTTCCTTAACATTTTGCAATTAATTTTATTTTGTTCATTTCCATCTTGACATCCATTTCATCGATGCTATAGTTGTCCCTTTTTATCTATCTTTCTTACTCCTTTCCTTTCTCCATTCTAACACTACTGAAGGTTCACGATTAGTCATGGGGGTACGGGGCTTGATTTTTTTGATTTTCTCCTAGCCCTAAAATTTTTGATTTTCTTCCTAACCCCTACACCTTTGGTAGTCATCATTAATATATCCCTAGATCCGTATCAGCCATACCACAACCTAGCCAATGAACTTTCACCACAGCAAGGTATCAATTACATGATGATTCATTTACCCTTACTAATATAAGATTGTGTTGTGTGTGTAGATGGTAATCATGCAACAATGAACCAGATCTAGAGGAAACATTTGAAATGGAACAGCGCTACAGCAGCTATGCAAGGAGCAAGATCGATGGTGCACTTACCAATGGACAATGAAAGGCACAATCTTGGCATTGCCAGCAGCAACACTTCTTTCTCTCTCTCTCTTTCTCAGCTGCCAAAAGGCGCCTGATGTCATTGTAATAAGGTGTTCACCCTTGTTGTCATGAACACCAGTTTTGTCAAGTCTTGTAATGATGATCTGTTCACATGTCATCCCATTAGTTCCATTCCCCTCAATAATTCCATACCTTCCCGATATTATTGTAAGGAACTCGAGGATGAGTTTTTATTCAGTCATGGGGGTATGATGAGACGCGATTCACGTGAGCCGTGATATTGCATCGTCCCCTGTGATGTTGTGTACACGATATCGCGGTCCGTCGCCATATCTATAAATAAGAGGTGGCACTCCCCTTATTCCTCATCCTGAGTTAGAAGTAGGGAAACTCTAGCAGTTTGATCACTCCAGAGATAGAATATTTTCCATGTGCCCGCAGTAGGAGTCCCAAAGTGAATGGATCTATATTCGAGCAACATTGTACCTGAACACAAGTTGTGTACGACAATAAAGATGAGCTTTCCGGATAAACCTTACAATGCATGGAATAGGATTTTATTTATTGTTTCTCTCTCACCCTTAAACTCCTAGAATGCAGTATGAGTACGACTTGATTACGAGCATCTAAGGATGTGTATAGATAGTCAAGGAATCGGCTGCTCATCGCATGCGATATGAGTACAACTTGATTACGAGCCTCTCATGTGACTTCTTG
Source organism: Gnetum montanum (assembly GCA_015680685.1). Lineage (NCBI taxonomy): Eukaryota > Viridiplantae > Streptophyta > Gnetopsida > Gnetales > Gnetaceae > Gnetum > Gnetum montanum. The sequence continues at coordinate 356,117 of MNCI01035040.1, read as the reverse complement.
GTAACCTAGTGGCGTATTTAGGATCTACACTTGGTAATCCCAGTGGTAGTCCTAGATGTGTACAGTTAATCAAGGAATCGACTGCTCATCGCACTTAGGCTAGATAGATTCTCTCAACCCTTTCCTCCTAGTTAAGTGCCTCAGTACGACCACTTCGAGCACGTGTGTTACGCGCGGTGACCCTAGCAATGATTAGCATTTGGTAGCTGCAGTTGCATCGATTCAGGGTGTGTACGATAAGTGGGAACGGATGCTGACACTAGGTAATTTAGACTTAGTCATTAGTTAGAGTTAGTTAGTTTCTCAACCCTTCACCTCAATAGCATAGGAGAAAAACATAAAAAGATATAAAAGTCATATACCTTAGACTTACTTAACCATACACCGTGACAACTACAAGTAAGTCTGGGAAGACAACGAATGATTAACCCCAAGTGTTCCATGGGGTGTGTAGGCACTTAGTCTACAGAGTTTGATCGGATCGTTCGTGCTACGCTCGTTTCGTATCATTGAGTGTAGGGGTACCTCACCGCTCATCAACTATGGATGAGGATCCTTGTGAAGCTTCATTCATAGATGTGATTTTTTACCTTGTGTTCTTTGAGTCTTTTTCTTTACTAGCTACTTTATTGGCCTTATTGTGGAAGCTCATCCATTCTAAGTTATTACACTAGATAACAACTTCCTTAATGTATTTTATCTAACATATAGCATTAAAGAGGCTAATTAGCTTAGGATAGATGAGCTGACCCTTGATGTAGTTATTTATTAAACCTTTAAAATTGTCCAAAAGATAATGATCATACAATGGATGAGTAATGAGTTCCATCATGCGCAAAAGTCCATCTAGACACACTTAAATATGAATGCATTAGAAGCTTACTTGATCAACAATAGCTTTTGAAGTATTCTACCTTAACTAATGTTATATTTAAAATTTTCCACCTAGGTTGTAAAAATATGCTTTAATGAAGTGATAGAACCATAAGAAAAATACCTTATCATTTAAGTTTCTTACCTATTAATAAGTTTGAAAAACTCCTTAGAATTGTATGAGGATAATTAACTAATAGCATATAATTATTATAGAATGTGATGATATGATTTATGAGATCACAACCTAGGTAGGTGGGATCAATGGACTAATAATATCAATAAGGAGATGAACAATGGAGATTGTGGGGCTTCCCCCATATAATGCTTTTTCCTTCTGATGAGTCACCAAATAAGCCACCCGATATCGAATCCTTGATATCGGACCCTCAATATCAGATACGTGATATCGGATCGGCCAAGCGACATCGGACACATGATGTTGAAACCTATCTCATTGTCTATAAATAAGGGACAAGGGCACTTCTTTTTGGATAGTATGTTTTCACTCCTTTATCCGAACTCTTGTAATTTTTCTCTTCCAAAGTTAGAATTATTTTTGAGTGCCCACAGTAGGAGTCATAGAGTAAACGGATCTTTATTCGAGCATTGTGTATCTAAGCACACCTTATTAAAAGGGGAGACTATGATAAATAGATATCATTATTTAGTACTTATTTATGATAAATCATTGTTTACTTATTATGATAAATCATTGTTCACCTCAACAAAACTAATAACAAGCATTCAAAATTGTAATAAAAAATCATATGAAAATTCAAAAAAATTAAGGGAATCTAAAAAGATGCAAATTGAAACTAAAAAGTCAAACTAGAATACAAATCCTTACTCTCAAGACATAAGATTATCACAACTGAAAAAGGGGAGACTATGATAAATAGGTATCAATCCTATGTTATATCAATCTTGTCCACCCTCAATAGACATAACTCATCAAATATAATAGAAATACTTGGCTAAGAAAAAACCCAACCAATGAAGTGAGTAATAAAATTCTACCATTACATGTAGTGAAATTGATGGGAAAAAAAGTACATTATCAACCATAAGGGATATACAAAATGAACATGTCCATCACTTAATCATGATCAAAATGTTCAAAAGTGAAAAAGTAGGACCTAAAATCCAGTTTCTAGCATTATTAGTGAGGATTCCATGCCATATATAGTTATGAATGTTACTTAGAAATTGTCACTACTTTCATCACAAACTATGCATTTATCGCAACATGTATCTTCAAGTTGCTACATTTGTCTTGACTTGTGCTATAGGTTATGATAAATGTTACAACTTACTGATCTAATTTTAAAGAATATTATGACCTATGATCATAGGATACAACATGTTTATGGACTCATGATGAAAGTCATAATTCATGTACACATCTAAAATTTTAAATCGTTATGAATCCTATCATAACCTACTACTAATGGGACAACACAAGTTATTATGTTTAATAAATGTCTCCTATGTTAGTTTGTCGTAATCATAATGCACATCTACATTTCTTCAAAAAAATGGCTAGAAGATCAAAAACTATGAAATAGAATAATAAAAATGAAAATCATTGTAAAATAATACATCTACTAATCCTTGAGAAAGGAACTACATCTTATAGTATTACAAGACTAATCTATAATGAATAATTGACTAAACCATAAAAAGTAAAATAATAATATTACAAAATAAATATTTTTTGAGCAAATTAAAACTAAATTCCATAATAGAGTTATTTGCACATCAAAAGAAAAATACAAAATCTACATACAAAGAAATAAGATAATCTAGAGGACTAATTGTACTATAAACCAATAGAATCAAAATTTGTATGTTCACATAAAAGATAAAACATTTTTAACAAAGTGTTAAATTAACATTGTGAATAAATAAATCACAATAAAAAATAAATTTATAATTATCATTTAACCAAATAATGAAAATAAATAAAAATACACTCTATTACCTATCCATCAAGTAGAGCTAAAATTCCATAATATTGCAATTATTACTTTATAGTAGAAAAATACTAGAACTAAACATAGCTAAAAAATAGGTACTTACACTCACATGCAACCACAAATACCTAACAAAAGCTCGAAATTGAACCTAATATATGAAGTAACCCAACCAACAAGAAAACCTAGTAGAACTAGAAGCATCATAAGAAGGTATTAAAGAATCCTAATTAATAAATCACCAAAAGCCAACATTGAAGAAGACACATTCACATTTTTTCCAAACTAAGCTATGACACATGCACACAAATCACACAAACACCCACATAGCTACATCTTGATCCACCAATAAAGTTTCCATGTCCAAATCCTAAGGATGTCAATGTGCTCTACTAAGTTTAGACTATGGTAGATATAGATTTAGGAATTCTAAAAATGTGCTAACCCTAATCTTAAACAACATTTTTCCAAACCCAATATGAGAAACTCCCAAAAGCTAGTAAGTTAGCATGTAATGTTTAATATGAAAGAGAAAAGGTGCTAAACCCCTCTAACCAAATCCTTACAAAAAAAGAAACAAGGTAACTATAGAACTCACATATCAATAGTGTAGGAATAAACATGTAATGTGTGCATTGCATAATGCAACTTAATAAAACTTACTAAAGCTAACTGATCCCAAAAAATCATGTACTAATAAAATAAAAAATTATTAAAATGCCATACATGGCACATCATAATTAACAAAACACTTAACCATACTAATCTATCATATAAATAATTTAAAAATAAAATAAAATATAAAGGTATTACCAATATTATATTACACTTAGGTCAATTTAAAAAATATAATAAAAAATATGAAATCAATACACCTCTTTTATTTCTTAAGCATAAAATTACTAACCAATCATAAAGCATAAAATATAAATCATCTAACTAATAACATTACCAACATAAAACATACTCTAATCACAAATATAATAAAATTTACTTTAAAACATCTCATTTACATATGCCATGGAATATTGAAACATCTCCTATAAATTAATCTAATGCATAAACATTAAATACAATATAGATATAAAACACATGAATCCAAAAAACATAAGCTAAACATATAATGAAAATTAAAGTATATTATACACTTATTCTTATTGAAGTAGCCCAAGTCCTTGCCAACATCCATGGTACCTAATAGGTTATGAGATTAGGTTATTATATAAAATAAAAATACATAAATATCATAAATACATGGCTATCAAATATGAATAGTCTACTCTGTTGCAATTAGAAAATTAAATTGCTGGAAAAAATATTTAAGGAGATCTGGTGCACAACAATTCCTCAACCTACAAATCACCAAGGCCTCCATGAAAAAAAGGAATTCGAGACACTCTAGATATTTTGGTAGATCAACTAGGGACTTGGGGGGTTTGCAAAATAATGTAATGAAATGAAATGTAAAAATTGATAACAAATCTAAATAATGCATAGAAAATAAACAAGTATGTCTTCATACAAAACCCAAAACTTGAAACTTTATTGAGAAAAAAATAAAGAATAAGTAAGAGATGCATGCAAATGATGCCTGGATGGGTAGTAGGGGAGTTCACTTGGATGGGGGTTTAGGGTCCATTGAAGTCAATATAGTCAACTCCATGAACTGGATGTCCTGCCACTCTTGATGCTATTAAACCTCTGGTGCTACAATCTCAAATCTACAACATTGGCTATGGTGGAGGTTGAGAAGTGTGAAAAACATAAGCTACCCAAATGCTCTATGCTGGGAGTTGGGAATCCCAGGAGTGTAGTGTGGCGCTTGAAAATTCACAAATCTCAAAGGTGGTTATGAGGCCACAAAGTCATAGGGTGTTTACATTGGGTTCAAGAGAATACAAGTGTGGAAACTTGTAAAAAGCTCTTGAGTGCTTGAGAATTCCCAAGTGTAGGACTATGAACAATTTCATGTGCAAAAGTGTGTGTATGCCAACAATCTTGGATTGCAAAAAAATGTGGAACTTGTAGATGGTGTTTGAGGCTATTTTCTATAGGTCTTGGGCCATGAATGATGCTACAAAATGGCTACAAATTAGCTGTCAAATTTGGGTGAGATGGGTGCCCAAATTTGGATGGTTACTATGCATAGTAAATGCTTCCCCTCATGGCCATTTCATTTACTATAAATAGTAACCAAGACACACCTTCCACACTAGAGATGAATCATCCATGCTAAGCTCTTCACCATGCTTGTTGAAGTGGTTGGTCAATGTTGAAGTGCATGAAGTGATGAATTTTGGCTTTTGTGGCTTCCACGTTGGGGAATGCAATTTTCAACATTGGGAGTGAAGACTCCACATTGGGGAAAACTTTGATGTTGAGAGGGAAAGGTTTCCAAGCTATGCATGTAGTCTCCATATTGAAGAGAGAAAGTTTCAAAAACCCCCATCCTTCCACATTGGGTGTAGGTGAAATTTACCCCCTTGCATGTGCTTCCAATGTAGAAAAGTGTATATCCTCCATAAAACCCATCAAATTGTCCTTTTTGGCATTCCAAAAGGCATTTTTAACCCCCCAAGCCCAAATATAGACACTAGGTAACTTTTTATTTTACTTGGGGAATGAGGCTTTGATCACTTATGAAGCATTTTTCAGCCCCAATAGTATAAATTATGTGAAATTTCCCACTATGCATTACAATCATCATAGTTATAATGAAGTTTTACCTCCAATTTCATGGGGTGAAATCTATGCAATGAAAATTGGCTATAACATGCAAATTTTTGTGGTGTTTTAATGGTCCCTCTTTATTGGTATCTAGAGGATTCACCCAAGAGGCATTGACAAAGAATACAAAACACCATTGCACATTATAATGCTACAATGCATATAGGCCACATGAGAATCAGGCTATCCAAGTCACCAAAGTTGCTAGTTTAATGCCATGGTGGGGCCATAGTACCAGTTTAAGGCTTTGGTAGACCATGTTGTCAATTTATGGTTGTGGTGTACAATGGTATCAATTTAAGGCCCTGGTGGGCTGTGTTGCCAGTTTAAGATCGTAGCAGACTATTGAAAGTAGGCTTGCTTGTCAATGATTGTTAGCTACATGTAGTATGGCTTAAGATAGGAATGACTAACCAAACTAGCCAGCCCATTCCCATCCATGTTTGCTATTTTGAATGCACCATTCCCATAGGCTCTGGTGATAAGGAAGGGCCCTTCCCAATTGGCTGAGAATTTGTCTACATGCTCATGGACAACCTTGAGGACCAAGTCACCTTCTTTGACCTTGCGCATGATCAAGTTATGGTCATGTTGCTACTTTTTCCTCTCTTGATAGTGGTTGATGTGAGAAAGTGCTTGCATACACCACTCCGGAACTGAATCTAGGGCTATCGTTTGTAACTCCTTATTCTACTTGTTATTGATGAAGTTAGTCAAAGCTACTTTGAGTGATGGCACACATAATTCAAGAGGTAAAATAGCTTCAAAAACATAAACCAGGCTATAAGAGATCATACCGGTTACCATGTGATATGTTATTCTATATGCCCATAGTGCATGGACAAGCTGCTCATGCCACTTTGCATTTGCTATTGTTGAGCATCTTTTTGAGTAAGTTGATGGCTTTATTGCTTACTTCTACTTGTCCATTGGCTTGAGGGTAATAAGGCAATGAGAAAGAATGCTTAATGCCTAGGTTATAATAGAAATCTTTCATTTCGTGGCTACTAAATTGTGGTCAATTGTCTATAACTATGGTCATGGGTATGCCAAAACAAGCTACAATGTTATCTAGAATGAATTTGTAGACTTGTTCAGATGTAGTCTTCCTTATGGAAATAGCTTCAACCCACTTTGTAAAGTATTTGGTTGTGGCCATGATGAAGCTATGCCCTACCAAAGACTTAGGAATTATAGGTCCAATGATATTCAACCCCCATTGTTGAAATGGCCATGAATCCTAAGTGGTATGCAAATTAGTTGGTGATACATGTATAAGGTTGCTATATCATTGGCATGTGTCACATTGCTTAACTTTATGCATGAAGTCATTTTCCATATGCATCCAGTAATAGCCTAACCATCCAATCCTAGTGGCCATAGCTCTTGGGCCTATATGCCCTCCACAAACACCCTCATGAACCTCCTCTAGGACTATTCTAGCTTCGATTTTACCTAAGAACTTTAGGAGAATGCCATCATAGGATTGTCAACATAATGTGTTATCCCTATGATGACATACTACTTCGATCACTTGCATACAATGTCCTTTTGAGTAGTAGTCAGACCTTGTAAGGATTCACCATGCATAAGGTAAAATTTGATATCATCATACCACTCCTTAGGAGGAGTAGTATGAACGATGGCCACAAAGGTATCCTTAGTGTTATGTGTAATGGGAGTAGCACAGTCCACAGTTAAGGTGAGAAGCCTGCTAAACACATCTAGCATCACAATAAGGGCTAACATTGCAATTGCATTGACTAAGGTGTTTTTATTTTAGGATATGTGTTTGATATCAACATCTATGAATTTTTGTAACAATTTCTTTCTTAGGTCATAGTATGATTGTAAGTGTTTGGCTTTACATGCATAGAATTCGGTTACTTGGTTAACTACAAGTTGTGAATTACCTTTGATCATTAACTAACTAATTCCTAGGTCACAAGCTACCCTCATCCCTTTAATCAAACCTTAATTCTCCACTATGTTTTTGGTACATGGAAACTTAAAACGATAGGTGAAGGGTCAGATTTCACAGATGGAAATGTTATGATGGTAGCAACACTAGCCCCATGGGTAGTTGAGGCTCCGTTAAAGTGCATGACTACCTCATAATTCCTGGGTACTTAGCTAACTGTGTTAATGTGTTCATCATGGAATTTAGAATTGATGGCTGCTTGATCATCAATAGGTGAAACTATGAGTTGTATGACTATAACTTGATCTTTCATTGAGGATTGAGAGACATAATGAAGGTCAAACTCCATGGTTATGGCTCTCTATTAGGCTATATAGCTACTTTCATAGATGTTGGTCGTTATGGCCCTAAGTATGTTGTCCTTGCAAATGACATTGACTTGGCTTCTGAAGAGGTAGTGTCTCCACTTCTTCAAAGAGAAGACTAGTGCTAAACAATACTTCTTCACTTCAATGTATCAGGTCTTGTGGATAACTAATGCATGGCTAAGGTAGTATATAGGCATTTCTACTCCATCATCATGTTTTTGATAGAGTAGAGAAGCAATGGTTGTGTTAGAGATGGCAAGGTAGATGTAAAATGGTTTACCCTCTTACTAAGGATAAACTATCGATAGTTGTGCCAATTCTTACTTAAGGTTTTCAAAAGCCTCTTGGCATTAAGCTGTCCACTCATAATGAATCCCTTTCTTAAGCAAGTGTTGTATGGGTTGTAACTTATCTATAAGCCTAGTGATTAACCTATGAATAAATTGCAATCTGCCTCGTAATTCCCATAGCTCCTTAACATTAGTAGGCATTGCTAATTTAGATATGGCCTTAACCTTATTAGGATTGATACATATCCTTGCTTCAGAGACTACAAAGCCAAGCATCTTACCAGCCTTGATACCAAAGACACACATTTTAGGATTGAGCCTAAGCTCTTACTTGAGGCATTGTTTAAGCACAAGGTCTAGGTCATTAGCATGGTCATTTTCCACTTTCGACTTAATAGCTATGTCATCTATGTAATCATTAAGCAAACCTAGCATGTAATCATTGAATATATAGGTCATAGCTCATTGATAGGTTGCTTTGGCATTCTTAAGGACAAATGGCATCATAGTATATCAAAAGGTACCCCATGGGGTCATAAAGGTCCTATAAGTTGATGCTCTAGGTTGATCTTAATCTAGTTATATCTCAAGAATCCATCCATAAAGGACAAGGCATGTTCAGCTATAGTATCAATATGTTGATAAATACTATGTAAAGGGAAGTCATCTTTAATAGTCACTTTATTCAGATCTTGGAAATCAATGCAAATATGGATACTCCCATTTTTCTTAGGAACTACCATTATGTTGGACACCCATTTTGCATAATCAATAACCCTAATGAAACCAACTTGGTAGAGCTTTGAGGTTTCATCATGAACTACCAAGGCCAAATCAAATCTAATTTTGCACATTTTTTTTCTTAACTTGTCTAATGCTAGGATCTAGTATGATGTCATGCTAGACTAAATGTGGGTCTCCTTGGTATATCTTCATATGACTAGGCAAAGGCATTAATGTTGCTTTGTAAGACCTTGTTAACGTCTTGAGCATATTGAGGCTCCAGCGAGGAACTTAGTTTAAGGGTTTTCTCCTCACCATTGTGTGTTGTGAAAGGAACCTCAACTAGAGAGTCTTCGATTATGTCACCTACCTCTAAGTCAAGGGTTTTGACTAGGTTTTCAATCCATTCTAGAGGTTTTTCTATTAAGGCTATGTTGTCTAGAAGACTCTCAGGCTCAAGTTCTAGGCACTTAAGTTTGATACACCATTCAACGTCACCGTGAGATCCATGTATACATAAAGGCAAACTGATTTGCTTCCAAGTACTCATACTTTGATCCTACATGTCAACCAAAAGCATATTAAGTTGAACTTGGGTAAAAATGAATAAATAATGCTAAAATGCTATAAATTATGCAAATACATGTAAATCTAAGGCAAACAAGGTCATCCAAGGTCATCAATAGGGTGACAACAAGTAAACAAAGTTCACTGAGGGCCAAATAAAGGTCAATCTAAGGTTAAACAAAGTATAGTATAAGTATCAAGGCTACAAATGGTTTACAAAGGCCATGATTTTTCTAGTTTTAGACATTAGCGGGCCATGATGCCAATTTAGAGTCCTGGTGATGCCAATTTAAGGCCTTAGCAGGCCATGGTCACATGAAATGAAACCGTGGTTAGGGAAGGTCAAATCCCACTATTTGATACCATTTAAGGGCCAAACAAAGGCAAATAAGGCCATAATAAGGCATATAAGGCTATATAAAGGCTATAGAATAACAAGGTCAACAATGTAACACAAGTTCAAAAAAAGCTAAAACATTATGTAATAAGGAAAAAGTCAAGCAAAACAAGCTATGTATGGTAAAATTTAGCTAATATAGGTAAAAAATAACTAGGTTTTTCCAATACCATGTTTTGAGGCTACAAGGCTATTAGGTAAGTTCAGGCATCAATCAGGGCTATTTCTAAGCTATTTTGACCAAAAAATTAAGTGTTTTGAGCCTTCCATGTTGGGCTTAGCATGGAAACAGGGACTCTCAGCATGGAAACCAAGGAAAGAGGTTCTGGGATGCTCAAAGGTCCAAAATTGATGTTTCAAGACCTTCCTAAGGTAATGCAAGGTCAAATTTATCAAAATTGGGCACTTCAGAAGTCTATAAAGGTCAAAAATCATGTTCTAAAGCCTTCCCCATATTTCCATACTAGCCAGCATGGAAACCCAAGATTCAAGGAAAAATGAGATCAAACATGGTGAAACAGGCAACTAGGACCTAGATGTCAAAGCTGTGCATCCTTTGGCTTCATTTTGAGGTAATTTGAGTTGATTTTAAGTGTCGAAACATATCAAAATGGCTTGCCCCCCTTTTTCCACATTAAGCATAGTATCCTTAATGTGGAAGAATGAGGGGAGACTTATTTTGTAAATTCAAAGTGGCTTAGGATCACTTTGACTGAGTTTCCAGACCCCTAGGGATGTAGATCATGATTCTACAAGCTTCTAGCTAATTTTGGGCATGTTTGAAGGCCATTTAAGGGTACTTAATGTCTTTCCCTATGTTTCCATGCTAGGGAAGTTACTCTAGAATGGAGATTTGGGTGAATGGGTTTTAGAGGTCAAACAAGAAAAATCTCAAGGCTATGAGGTCTTAGGCTTCTCCGGTGCATATCTTTGGCTTTTGGGAGTGTCATCTTATAACAAAAAGTGGAAAATTAGCTTTACTCCTTTTTTTCACATTTTCCAACATGGAAGGGACCTTTCCTAGAATGGATAAAGTAAGAATCCTAGATCCAAGCCAATTTGAATCACAATCAACTGTGCATGTTACCATCCGAAGTGGCTAGGGCCAAGGGCTATGTTTCCATGTCAAAATTTGGTAATTTTGAGTACTTCCAAGTGGTTTTTGAGCTTTCCCTAATTTTTCCACATTGGGACTAGGATGCTTAGTGTGGAAAAATAGGGAGAATCAGCTTTTGACTATTTGACATTAGTTTCTTGAGGTTTGAAGGCTCCAATGGCTATTGACAGGCTTTTAGAGTGAATGAAAGGTCATTTGATGTCATTCTAAGGTGTTTAGGAGCTCCAAAAAAGTTCTTCCTTGAGTTCCCACACCTAGGAATATAGTGCTCAACGTGGAAAAAGGGATCCCCAATGTGAAAAAACCATAAATCCTAGATCTGGACTAGTTTTAACCTTAATCGATCGTGCATGCATGTTTCCATGGTTGTCGAGGTCGAGGACTAGGGTTTGATCTCAAGTTTTACCAATTTGGAGGTTTCTTATAGGTGTTTTCTTCTTCCCTCCTATTTTCCATGATGGGGGTAGTGATGATTGGTATGGTACCCCTACACTCAACCATATGAATACGAGCGTTTCACACAAGATCCGGTTGAACTTCATAGACGGGCTAGTTGTGGTATCGAGACAGTTACTCATAGATCGCAGTTCGCTGTCTTCCCACCTGGACTAGTATTAGCTTTGTCATGTATAGTTTAGTCTAGAGTGAGGTGTATGATGTGTTCCTACACTAATGCTACTCCTGGGTATAATGGGAAATAATATTAACTAAGCTAGGAGAGAGTGTGTGTGTGAGAGAGAATCTATACTAGCTTAAGTGTGATGAGTATCCGTTCCTTAATCATCCGTACACATCTTGGACCTTGTGCATGACTACCACTGGGATTACTAAGTGCATGGCCTAAGTACGCTACTGGGTTACCAAGTAGTCACACTTAAATGCTCGTGATTAAGTCGTACTCATTCCACGTTACTAGGAGATAAGGGTAGAGGAATATTAATGATGAAAGCTGTAAATAATAATAACAGTTAAAAAAATAATTAAGCTAAGTGGATGCTACAATGATGAAGTAATATTGATCTTTATTACTAGTCATGTGCATGCCCAAGTATGTCACACTCAAATAAGGATGTCATACAATTACAATCATCACATTGCGGGCATGCACTGGGAGAAAAGGGTTGAGAGGAAAACTGACGTACTAAAACTATTGAAAACTTAAACTTTAAATAACTCTAAAAACTACCTACTAAATTTTCCTACCTCTTATTTATAGATGAGGAAGCAGGCTACGATATCGCGTCTAGGCTGTGATATCGCGTACGTGATATCACACATGCAATATCATGGATGCAATATCGTAGCCAACAAACTCATGACTCATCATACCCCCACAAATGAATGAAAACTCATCCTCGAGTTAAAGTGAGAACAAGCTCCATTGATTACATAGTGGATAGGTATGGGATTATTGACTGACGAGAATAGATTCATGCCGCAATGTGGAATCAGAACAAAATTGAGACACAACACAAAGAAGGTAAAAGAAAATCCTATAGCTACAAAATTGGATGGAACTCATGTAGTTCCTAGTGGCGATGGCTCCTCCATGTCTACCTTTCCCTTATCTTGTGCTCCAAGTCTTGGGATTTGATGGCATTGAAGTATGACCTAGAGTTTCTCCTCTTCAGTTCAAGGATCTTGTGCCGTCCATGCTAATGTTCCGATGTTTGATGGAGTCGGCACCTCCCATGGACACGGTAGTTGTGAAAACATTTTATTTGCCCTGACATACCAAGCCACAAACACCTATTGTTCCTCCTCGTTGGCTATGGCTTTGTCTCTGTATTCCTGAAAATCTGTGAGCCATCAAGCCAAGTCTGTTGTAACACCTTTCTGCCCCTGGTAGCTTGCTTTAACCACCTCAAGTTCTGAATTTTCAACCTCCAATTTTTGCAATATCTTCTTATGCTCTACAAATTCTGTTTCATATTTGATGTAGGTGGTGGCTACCTATTGCTCAAGCTCTGTTCTCAAGTGCCCTGCTGTTAACATGGCTAGGTTGGCATACCACAGGTTTGCTAACTCCATGTATTCTGTAAGGTCCTAGATCTGTAGGTCCCGGTTCTTAACTTCTTCCTGGTGGACAAATGCGTATGTGTCCAATATGGCCCACTAGTCAGTGTGTTGAACACTCAGGGCATTGATGTGGGCCTTGGCCATATGGATCTCCTTCTCAATGATTTGCTTATACATCCCCACCGGGTCCCAAAAATGCTCCTTCAATTTCTCATGTCATTTAGCCTCATTCTGTCACACGCTTATTTCAATGGTCGTCTTCTGATGGATGGCACGTACCTCCTCCATCAAGAGGGTTTGATTTTCCTTGGCTAAACGGTTAATGTCCTGGTTAACCCTAATTAGTTATTCTTACAACTATTGAAAATGTTCTTTGAGAACATTCTTTTTCTTCTCCACATAGGTCAACCGAAGATTGTCAGCAACAAGCTATTTATTTTCCTCTTGTAAGTCTTTAAGTGCCTTGGTGTCCACGTAAGTTTGTGCTTGTGCTGCAGAGGCATCCCAAATAGCCTTCTCTTTTTCTTTCACCACCCTTTTATTCTCTATCACCAATTTAGTAAGTTGCTCAGTACTGAAAATGTCCAGCTGGCCTACGAGAATGAATTAATAAGGATCCCATTATGGTACTTGCAGGGTTACGAGCTTTCTTGCAATTTTTTCACTTCTACTTCTACATGCTTGATCCTCATCTTTGTCAAGACCAGCTTCCCTTTGGTGGAAATGAGGTCTGATTGAATTGTTGTAACATCCTATGGGATGTCAAACAAGGATGTCATTACTTGTCCTATTTGTAGCAATCGGTCAAGTACATCCTCATGTTCCGCAGGAGTCATTAAAGTTTCAGCCAAAGTTTGAGCATCCCGTGCTCCTGTAAGATCTACCGGTGGCACAACAGGTACATTGAACGATTCTTTAATATGGTCTGCGACCACTTCTGCGGCTCCTGCTACATCCTGGTGCTGCATGACCACCACCGTGGCCCCTTCACCAGTTTCTAATTGCACTTGAAAGGATGCAGTGTTCCCTAAGATTTGTTGTGAAAAAGTGCTCTCCCCTTCCCCTATATGGATGGACACTTCACCCCTCACGTGATCTAAAGAAACTATGGGCTGTACGGCATTATCGATGACACGGAAGAGATTTGCATCATCATGACTTCCCTAACTGACCGTCTTAGCGATGGCCTTGAGATGTCTCATCGACAGTTTGAAATCTTGCGACGGTGGTAGTGGTTGATCTTGTTGGCTCGTGCTAGGCCCTGCTTCTTATTGTTGGTTGGGTCCCGTGCTTGGAAGTCGGTTGGGTCCTGCAAGTTGAGTTGCAGTTGGCCTTGTCGTTTATGCCTTTTCTTGTTTCGGCCCCAGCATCTCACCAGTGATTTTCCTTGCAGCTGGTGGCTTTAGTAGTTCAACATATGAAGAATTTTGGGATTTTTGGAGAACATAATTAGTCTATCTTCTGATACCAGCATGTCTGTACAGCTTCCTGATAAGACAAGGGAAGGGAAATGCAAGCTTCCCTGTCTTCCATTCTTCAAACTACCTCAGGATCTCCGTAAAATATAGATGAGGCAGGTTAGCATTAACCTTTCCCATCAAAACTACACATCCTCTTGTCACATATGTTGAAATTCTTTTTAAGCCTTTTGTGGGGAAGAGGTGATAAGTCCCTATTTTGTAATAAATCCTCTCTTCCGTCGTCAACTCCCCAAACGTCTTATCTTCCTTGCCATACACTCTTTCCAACCAAACTCGTCGTGCATCATGTAGACAACTGAGCAACCTTTGGCCCTATATTTAGGTGGTTTAATACTTTCAAAATGGCCTGAATAGAGAAATCAATAGTCACACCACAAATTTTAACCATGGTTCCTTGTTCTTTATTGTGCCAAAATTGGTACATTTCCCCTAAGTACTAAGCACCGCTTTCAGAGTGGATAGGCCATAACGGGGATCCTTTGAGGTGATCCCTAATGGCCTCTAGAGCAAATTCTGCAAAAGATCCAAAGTTTAATTCCACAATAACTGCAGTGAATGTGGACCTTTCATGGATGGCTTGAACACAATCCTGGGGCAACGTGAGATGTTGTCCCTGCTCAGGCACTACAGCAACTCCTCCTTCTGCCTACCTTGATTGTATAGTATTAGGGTCCTCTTGGTGGATACTACATGATTATTCCTCCTGCTCTGCATGCTATCCGGTAGGAACTTGTCCTTCACCTCTCCTAGGTCGTTTGCTCCCACCTAGAGCAAGACCTTCCTATTGTCCACGTTTTGGGACCATCTGCAATCACACAAGATCCATCGTTAGTAAGGTTGTTACCAAAGTTAGGTTGTACCTTACTGCTTACCTTAATGAATTTGTTTTATCTCTATGTGACATTTCCCGAAAGATTATAATGTTTAATCCTCTTTGCTTAGGTGGTTTCCAAATCTAGTTTCCCTATATAACTAAGGGGATGAAATGTTTTCGGCACATTTATCCTTAATTTTGTAACTAATTACCCTTGATAATGTCCTTTGGGCGATGACGAATTTCAAAAAAATTATGTGCTATTCAGCATGTGCCCCTCCCCCACGACTAAGCTGAACACTCTGAGTTCAAGTAGGTCAGAATGAAAATCGGAGGACCAATGAGCGAGTTATGAATATGAAAGCAAAGGGCACGCAATCGCGAGTAGTAGAGAGAAATTGGAAAAACTTCCCCCACGTGAATAGTTGAATATGATGTTAAGTAGTGCAGGGGGTTGCATATATATATATTTTTGAGACTCAATATCACGTACGTGATATCGCGTATGCGATATTGTGGCCTATCGATGTTAGGGCACAATGGAATATACCGAATTTTGAAGATTTTTCCGAAATTAACGATGGAAACTAAGGACATCTAGACTGTTGTTAAAGGGTTCCAGGGTAATTCAACTAGTTTTGAAGGAACAAAAATTATGATGGTGTTGAATTTATCAATAAGGACCTCGAATGGTAAGGAAGAGAAAAAGGCTATGTGATGGTTCATCAAGAACGTTTGAATTAGAGGGATAGTAATAAGGGAAGGAATATCGTTGAAAATACACTGAGGGTAATAGATGATGTCTAGAAGATGTGTTAGGAGTGCAAATTACAAAAAATTACCATGCCAATGATGAGTGGCGAGGTACCCCTACACTCAACCATACGAATACGAGCATTTCACGCATGATCCGGTTGAACTCCGCAGACGGGCTAGTTGTGGTATCGAGATAGTTACTTGTAGATCGCAGTTCACTGTCTTCCCACCTGGACTAGTATTAGCTTTTTCACATACAGTTTAGTCCAAAGTGAGGTGTATGATGTGTTCCTACACTAATGCTACTCTTGAGTATAATGGGAAATAATATTAACTAAGCTAGGAGAGAGAGCGTGTGAGAGAGAATCTATACTAGCGTAAGTGCGATGAGTATCCATTCCTTAATAATCCGTACACATCTTGGACCTTGTGCACAACTACCACTAGGATTACCAAGCACATGGCCTAAGTATGCTACTAGGTTACCAAGTAGTCACACTTAAATGCTCGTGATCAAGTCGTACTTATTTCACGTTACTAGGAGATAAGTGTAGAGGAATATTAATGAAGAAAGCAGTAAATAACAATAACAATTAAATAAATAATTAAGCTAAGTGGATGCTGCAATGATGAAGTAATCTCAATATTTATTGCCAGTCATGTGTGTGTCCAAGTATGTCACACTTGAATAAGGATGTCATACAATTACAATCATCACACTGCAGGTGTGCACTAGGAGAAAAGGGTTGAGAGGAAAACTGACATACTAAAACTATTGAAAACTTAAACTTTAAACAACTCTAAAAATTGCCTACTAAATCTTCCTACCTCTTATTTATAGATGAGGAAGCAGGCTGCAATATCGCGTATGTGATATCGCGTACGTGTATCATGGGTGCAATATCACAACCAACAAATTCATGATTCATCAGGTAGTGTGCTCAACATCAAAGACTAGGGGGAAGTAGCTTTTTAGAATTTTGCATCATTTATGGTCATGCATGTAGGTCTCAAAGGTTGCTAGTGTTGATTACCAATGCATGGTGTCAAAATTCAATCATTTCAAGAGGTGTTCAGTGGTTTTTGGACTTTCCCCCATTTTTTTCCATGGTGGGTCTTCTATGCTTAGTGTGGAAAATTAGGGGAACAACTTTTTTGCCATTTATGATAACTTTTGCAAGGTTTAAGGACTTCAACAAGTGTAAAACTAGTCTTAAGGTTTGTGTAAAGCTACAACCTATTAGTTCAAGGTGTCTGGAGGTCATTTCAATGAAAACATCAAGTTTTTTCCTTTCTTCCATGCTAGGCAATGTGGAGGGGGGAACCCCTAGCATGGAGAAACTTGAGGACCCTACTTTTTACCATTATTTATCATTTTTGTCTATGCATGTGGGCTTTCAAGGTTGTTATCATCAACTACTGATACTTGATGTTAAAAATTAGTTGTTCCAAAGGTTATTAAGCAATTTTTAGGCTTCCCCCTCTTTTTCCATGATAGGGCTTCCATGCTCAACATAGAAAATTTGGGTGAAGGGCATTTTTAGCTTTTATGATTAATTTGGCTATGCATGAGTGTCCATAGGGTTGCTGGTGTTGGCCATCAATATCTAAGGTTAATATCCAGTTATTATGAAGGTTGTGAGAGGGTTTTCAAGCTTTTCCCCTTCTATCCACATTGAGGATGGGAGTCTTAATGTGGAAGAGGTCTCCCCTAACCAAGAAAGTTAGATCTAGGCTAGATTGGTAGTCAATCAACCATGCATGCCAACCTACAGGGTTGTTAGGGTTGATAGTCAATGCCAGGTGTTAAGATCCATTAGTTTGGAGACTTCTAAGTGCCTCATGCAGTCTCCCCACTTTCTTCCATGTTGGGCATGATGGCCCCAACATGGATGAGAGAGAGATGGTAGTTTTATGCCATATTTGACCATTTTTTTAGGCTTTCAAAAGCTCCAGAGGATTCTAGCAGGGTCTAAGGGTCACCGAGCATCAAGAAATGTTTACTAGGTAACCAATTTAGGTCATTTTTGGCTTCCCACCATCTATCCAAGCTAAGGATGAGATGCTCAACGTGGATGAAGCCTCCCTCAGTGTAGAAACACTAAACCTTAAAGTTTTAACCAATTTTGACTTCATCTGGTGAGGTTCCAAGGCTGTTGGAGATGCTTGGATGGGTTCTAGGTCATGTGGGCCCATCTTGGGGTTAAACTTGGGCTAGATGGGTGTTTGGCGGGTAAGGATGGATGTTACCCCCCTTCTTCTATGTTGGGCACTATTGCCTCAACATGGAAACCCATGGTGTTTAGCTTCTTTCATGTCTCACCCACCTTTAAGAACCTAGGATTGAAAGAGGTAGGCTTTGGTTACTAAAAATAGCAAAATAGTTGCATTTTAATGACTTTGTGAAATAGAAGGCATGTTTCCATGCTTGGGCATGGTATTCCCAATGTGGATGCATGGGAGTTAAGGTTGCAATATGGTTCTAAATGTCAAAATTGAAAAAAAAACTCAATGCTAATGCAATTTTTGATCAAGAAAGAAGGCGTAAGGTGGGGCCCTCTTTCCCACCCAAAATCAACGTGAACTAAACTTTCCCCACTTTTCACTTTAATGCACTTAGAGTTATGGTGCACAAAATTAGCAATTGGGGTTTCAAGGTGTGTGTTTAGGTTTTGAATGTGATATTATTGTGAAATCTCACAAGTTTTCATCACAATTATCATTCTACACCAACATCGCATTGGAGGAGAGCTCTAGTAGAGATTCTCATGGTAGAGAACACCAATCTTCAATGTGAAAGCCTTGCATCTCCCCTATAGTTAGCGTAGAACACCTATTTCTCTTAATTTCCATCATCCCTAGCGTTGAGCCTACCATGGCACCTAAGCAGCAAGGGGGAAAGAGCAAAAGTCCTACAATTTAGAAGATGGATGAGCATTCCAAGGAGCTATCATAGGTTCCTAGGCCTATCTCAATTTAGGCCTCGTCCATAACTGCTCTAAGGTAAGCAACTCCACCTATTTTTGTTTTTTTTTTTTCAGCTGTTTTCTATGGTTTTTTCATGTTTTTCTTCCCACATGTCAAGCCATTTTTCTTAGATCTACTCTAAGAGAGGGGGTAAATCAAAAATTTTTTGAAATCCCACCTCTTACTTTGGCCATTTCCACAAGGTTCCATGTTGTTTCATTGTTTTTGCCTCAATAGATTTGATTTTTAAAATCAAGCCTAATGTTTTTATGCTTTTCCCCAAAATTTTGGAGGTATGGCCATTTTTTAGATCTAGGCTTAAGGATTCATTAAAAACAAATTTCAATGAAATCCTATGCCATTATTTCAACATACTTTCTAATGGGTATCAATCATTTTAGCTATTTTGGCTATGTTTTTATGGCTATATTAAGTTGGGCTTTAGGATTTTTAGCTTTGTACATGAAAAAGAAAGCAATGTTGTATATTTTTTTTTCTTCAGCAAATAGCTACATATTTTTAAAATTTGATGTTATGTGTTTGTACCCCTTCATTTAAGTTTTCCAACTCATTTAATTTGGCCTCGAAACTACAACATTATGGCTATTTTCCTAACATTAATCAATTAGGTTTCTCATGCCATTTTTGTAATTTTATGTAATCTTGCAAATTTTTTCTAAGGAAATGGAAAAGGTTTTGGCTATTTTCTAGTATTGGACTTAAAATGAAATTTCTACAAATTTTTTACTAAGCATGTGTAATAAGGATGTTTGTGTCGTTTTCAAATTATTGTCCAAATTTACATATTTTTCCTATATAGATAGCAAAATTTTTGAATTTTTTCTAAGAACAAATGTGTAGGGCTTGGTTTAATCTTTCAAATGGTGGTGGAATCACTCTGTTTGGAGCTCAAACGAATTTTTGGCAAATTTTTTACCAACCTTGTGCGAAAAGAGGTTAATGGTGACAACTACAATTTCGGTTACGTTTTATGAAAATATGGTTATACATTTCTAGTTATAATGGTCATGGCTATAAGGTTCATAATTTAAGGATTCTTTTCATGGTGGAATCACTAAAATTGAAGCATAAATGAATTTTTTGGCTATGGTTATGTGAACAAGGCAAAATTATGGTCATAGCACATTACCCATTTGGAAATGGAAGTGGTTGATATGTATAACTTATGTTTTTCTTTTGTCAACATCTAAAACTAATGCTTATTTTTTAAAAAAATAAGAATAAAATATTTTTCTATTTTTAGCCAGCTTTTACTATGGCTACATGGTTTTCTTTTAAGTTTATGATGCTTTTTCTAAATTTGTGCATAGTCTAGATGTTTTTTCCAAATTTATGCATGCTTTGCATAATTTAGATGCTTTTTTCTAAACTTATGCCTGCTTTTTCTAAATTTATGCATAATTTAGATGCTATTTTCTAAATTCATGCATTACTTAGACCAAGGTTTAGTTCTAGCTATAATGTTTTGGTTGTGACATTTTGGTTATGGTAATAATGCTGTTATGAAATTTCTTAAGCTAATTTAGATAAAAACCTTAGAGATTTTTACAAAGGCTAATTTCACCTCTAACTAGATGTTTTTTCTAAATCTACTAAGTAATTCCATAATGTGAGGCTACACAAGGTTGTAATAATGTTTTCTTGTGAATTCCTTAAGCTAAGTTAGATAAATGTTTTAGAGCTTTTTATAGAGGCTAATTTCAACCTCTAACTAGATGTTTTTTCCAAATTTGCTAATGTAATTCTAGTTGGTCACAATGCTTTTGCTTTGCTTCATGCAGGGTCTTTTTGAGACCCGTCCTCATCATCGTGGAGTTGGTGGACATCTTGTGCTACATTGATCATCCCAAGACCAACACCCCATTGCATGACATGCCTTTTGGAAAGCTCTTATTATGGTTCCGAATTGGGGTAAAGGAATTCCTTACCTACCTCTTTAAGAACTTTAGTGTGATGCTATGGTCACACTTGTGTGTGGATTTAGCTTGGGTTGTAGTGGAGACCTTGTTGCCTCTAGCATCCAGCCTGATTATAAGATTCATTACTAACAAGCCATCTCCTAAGATGGTAGGCAAACCAATAGATACTAGAAGCCCACATTACCTTACAAAGCTCTAGATGATGCTAGAGTATAGTTGGTATAATGTTGACAATACTCTGATGATGGTGCATAGAGCCCAAATGTTATTTCAGAACCCACATGACACCATGTATCACCTACAGGGGTGAGCATGGTTATTGTAATGCTTTTATGTTTTGGCTTGACTACCTTTCATAATTTCATCGATTTCACAAATTTCTTGTAGGTACAAGGTCAATGATCAAGGTTTGATCATCAACGATCAAATCTTGACAGTGGCTCAAACTACTCTAGAAAAATTCACCAAGAGTTCTCAAATTAGAACTTTTGTGTATCAACAGTTAAGAGGGGACTTTGATTCAACCTTTTCTACAAGAAGTGCAAGGATGATATGACAATGCATAGCTAGTGGGTAGATTCCAATAACACATATTAGACCCTTGTAGCTGGGAACTCCACTGAAACCATACCAAAGAAGAAAAGGAAAGGTAAGCATAGAGGCTATAGCTTCTAGTGTTTCATGGCTATAAGTTTAAGTATTCTATTGCTTTGCCTAGTTTTTAAAATTACTCATGTTGATGCTAAACTTCAATTTTTTATTTGTAGGACCTTCCACCTTAGTTGATGTCACTATACCACTTTCAGGTTCATGTCATGAGCATACCCTCATCCTAAAGTTTGGTGGGATGACATTGGCATAGGAGTGGCTAAAGGGACAAGCACCTGGGTACATTCAAGCAAACATCTAGTGTGCAAGTTTGCTTGATGTATTTATGGCACATATCCTTTCCATCCCTATTGTGGATATGTTGCATGTCATCTACTCCTTTGATGAGAAGGTTGGTCATTTTAGCATCATCATCCAGGGTGTGAAGTTAAACATGGACGTTGGTGCAGACCTCTTTCATGACTTGTTTAGTGTCCCTACTAATGAGGCAAAGGTTCCTACTAGGAAAGTAATGGAAATAGGCCATCACAATGAAGTTCTGGAGTGGCTTGGTGCCAACATGGGCCACTCTATAATTTTGATGGATGGCTTCATGAACCTTGATGCAAAGGAATCATATCCTTTGTTTAGGTCTCATGTGTTTCCCAAAATTTTATAAAAAAAAAAAGGTAATTGAATTGGCTTAAGGATGGACCTTTAAGAAGGTCCCAATGGAGGGCACTAGATTTAATTGGGTGGCTACTTTGGCTACTAGAATTCAGGAGGAGATCCTTACACTTCATGTTGTCACCTCTATGATAATCCACATGCACTTTGCATTTTTTGCAGGTTATCTAAAGAGGTTTGCAAGGTTTCTAGTGGTCTACAGGAATGGATAATGGATTTTCCAAAACCCAAGCCAACTCTCTAAGCCTTGGAAAAAGCACATTTGTCCAATGGTATAGGCTAAGAACCCACTAGAGGGAATGGATGATATATTATCCATCACCATGAAGAATCTTGATGTTAGCCAATGTGAGTCTCCTAACAACACTGATGACAATGAGCCTCTCACATTTCCCGCTAGTGTCTAAGATGCCAAACGACGGTGTGTGGAGCTTGAAGGGGTAGCTAGGGAGAAACTCAAGAGGCCTATGGAGGAGGCACTACCATCATCAGACCAGCCTACCCCAAAGAAGCTGAAGTTTAAGCTTAGGCCATCGAAGTAGGTAGTTATAGGTATGCTTTGTTTAAATTTGGCTAGTTTATGTTTTAAAGTTCATGGCTACTTTATGGTTTCATGTGTTAACCCATTTTCTATGTGCTATAGTTGTAGACAAGCATCAAGCTATGGTAGCTTAAGCTACCGTGGAGGTGGAACAAAGGCATGTAAAAGAGGCACTCCTAAAGCAACCTACGGCTGAAGGACTTGTCGATGTAGATATACATTATCTAGATTTTTTGTTTGGTGAGGTAGTACTAGGTACATCCTCCATCATCATCCTAGAGGGGGAAGAGAAATAAAAGCTAGGTATGCCCATGCCTTAATATTTTCATTATATATCATTGTTTATCATTGGGGTTTTCATCCTAACCTTTCGATGATTGTTATGCTTACAGTAGTTCTTGATCCACCAATGCAAGCTCCCATCCCTAAGTTTTGTATGAAACCATGGGTAGAGACTCTAGACAAAGTGGAGTTCATGCATGGGATGACTAAGAGCATCATTGATCGATTGCATCAAGTTGCTCCTAAAATATTTAAGGATGTTGTTTTATGCTTCAGTTGTAGGCTATACTTGCGTTATGGCTATCCTAGGTTGTTCATTATGTTTATGATTGTATTTTATGCTTGTGTAGTGTCTTCCATGGAGTGGGACCATAGCAATGACATGGAGATAGATTCCTTGCCTAAGCTTTCCTTTGACATATTTAGTATAGCTTTGAAGTTGTACGAGATTTCTACTAATCTAGCAATATCATGTGCAAAAACTTCATGGGAGCTAGAGAGGTCCAACAAATCCCTATGGGAGGAAGTGGTGGCCTTAAGGAAAAAGACTCAATGGTAGGAGGATATGATTAAAGATCTCTAAGACCGTAAGGCCTTTGTGAAAGCCTAAGTGGATAACTTAAGAGAATTGCGGACTAAGGAGATCATGTGAGTCCTCTACTGGCATGTCACTCAGGATAAAGTAGTGATTCTATAGGAGATGGCAGAACAATATATGCATATGCATATGGACCTCATCTTCCAGAAGGGAGAGGACTAGAAGGATCATTGTGCTTAGTTCCTAGAGTGGGGTAAGAAACAAAAAGTCCACAAGCAGCAGTATAAGGTGGATTGTGGAGCCTACCTTAAGTGGCTTAGGGAGGAGTCTGTTGAATGGTGCAAAAGAGATTTATTCATCCAGGGGATCTAGGTAGAGAGTTCTTATCAACTTTTTGAAATTACTCTCACAGTGGAGCAATCCCCTACTACTTGAATTACCACTACTGCAGGCAAGACCTCTATGGCTACTATTACCTGAGAGCATTTTCTCTGGCATTGAACTTAGGGATGTTGAGTGGGTCAACATGATGGAGGACCAGATCCTCCATCATTTGGAGGAGGGCCTTCCACTTCTACTCCCAAAAGTCATAAAGCTAGAATCTCCACAGGTTTTGTAAATTTCACATTTTTGTTTTCTATTTATGGTTATGGTTTTAGCTATAGGTTGCTAACTAGCTCTATGTTGTTGCATTTCAAGCTTCGAGAGACATTGGTAGCCCCAGGGGTAACGGTGGGAATGACCCACCACTTCCTCCTTCGAATACCACTAAGCAACCTCCATCAGTTTAACTTGTTGGCTATTTGTTCTTATTTTCATGTTGATGGCTATGATTAGCCAAGACTATGTTGTAGATGATTATTATTCTTCAACATTTTTTTGCCACACAATGTGTCCATGGCTATGTATGGATATGGATACTTTAACTTTAAATTTAAATAATTGATTATCATTTTTGGCNATGGATACTTTAACTTTAAATTTAAATAATTGATTATCATTTTTGGAAATATATCATGTTGTAGTAAATGTTGTAAAAGTTGAGAATGGCTATGTTGAATTTTCGGTTATAGAATCAAATGGCTAATCAATGTGATAATAGGCTTTAAAAACAAGTATAATAAGAAAGATGCTTACTAGTTTTAGGCCATAGTAGGTGCAGGTTATGTTGTTTTTCCAATTTAACATCTTAGCAAATGGGGATGCCAATTTAAGGTCATGGTAGACTAGTTATGAAAAAGAAGTATATTTATGAGGCTTTTTTAATGTTTATAACATAAGTAAAAATAAAGAAAGGTTGTAGCAAATAGTTAAATAAACTTAGGCAACATGCATAAAGAGTAAAATAACAAATGCATAAAACTACAAAAAAATAAGGCTACATGGCTATCAGTGCTTCAAGTCATAAGGGCATGGGAAGGTTAAGGTAAACTTCACTTGTACAAATTCTTCCTAATCTTTGAAAGATTAGGAAGTGAGTAAGGCCTACTCTACAAAAGCTTATATTTTCCATCCCTTCACTTTTGATGTTAAAAGGGATTTCATCCCATAATGCATCCTGTTGCTTATTGTTGTCATTTTTGGCTTTCTTGTGTTGTTGTTCTTAATGGCTGGGAGCCTCTTCTTGAAGCTCCACTTCAGACCCTTGGTCTATGTTCATGTTGTTAATAGCCAATGAAACCATGTTATCACCATGAATGATGATTTCACCTCCTTCATAAGGAAGGTGAATGTCTTAATGGATGTGAGAAGACATAAATCCTAATTGAGCCAACCAAGGTCTTCCTAGGATCAAGTTGAATCCTAGTGTCTCCTTCACTACTAAAAAATTGGAAATTATGGGGAATTTCTCTCATGCTATAAAATCCAAGGAGATATATCACTTGATGGAAACCCTTGATCTATTGAAGGATTTAAGAGCTGCAGTTGACATAGGTTGTATCTACTTAGTTAAGCCCAAGCATTCAATGATGGTGCATGGGATGACTCTAGTTATGGCTCCATCATCAACATGCACTTGATGTATTTTAAATTTTCCTATGCATATGGTTATGAATAAAGGGGTTGTAGTTGCTTCACCATTTTAGGGATTAACATTAATCTCACCATCGTGAAATGTTAAGGGTGTTAACTTCTCTTCCCTTGGTGAGGGAGGAATCATCATTGCATGGATGGCTTCCTTGTTAATGGGGATTTCATCCCTAATAGGAATGGAAGTTAACATTTTAACTAGTGCCTCATGATGTGTGGTGGAGGTTATGATTAGGTCATACAATCTTAAAGTTATATGCTTTTTCTTAAGGGACTGCCTAACTTGGTCTATCGCATTGAGGAAGTTTTTATCATTGGCCATGGGTTGTGCTTTACTTTCTCCATGTGCCCTAGACTATGAACTTTAGCTTTAGGCTATGGTTGTTGGGGCCCTTCCTTGTTGTTTTGGTTATAGGCTTTTTGATCCTCTTGTGGCTTGCTAGTCGAAGGGGTTGGGGCAAAGGAGGTCATGGGTATAGCCAAAATATGAGTGAACTTTAGTAGGTCCACTTCTTTTCATGCCTCTATCTACTTGTTTCCCTTATTGTTAGGCTTTTTCTTATGCTTCTTCCTTTGTTTAGCTAAAGTTTTTTAATGGTTAGTCATTGGTTGTGAGGAAGAAGTAGTAGCATTATCCATCACAAGGGGTTGTTGTGCAATTGTTTGGGCTACAACTAGTTAAGTTTTGTTAGGCTAGGGGACCTTGATAACAAAAGGTTGCCTGGGAGGAATTTGTGATGGTACTCTTATGATGAAGAGGGATCTTGAGCTATGGGAGGCTAAAGAAGTCCTTTCATTATAGAGGGGTACTTGAATCAAAAATGGTTCTCTTGTAGGTCTCTTATCATCATCAATGTTGAATGCTGAAATAACATAGGGGCTATCATTAGCATTCAATGAGTCTTTGTAGACCTGCATCAATTGGTTTTGTGGAGAAACTAGGTTGAAAGCATGTAGGACCAACTTTCCCCTATTTAGCATCCTTTGTAGGTCATCCTTCAATGCATGGTAGAAGTCTATGTCATGACTAGGTAGCTGTAATAGTGGTAGAAGTAGTCTAACTTAAAGTATTTAGGTGGTTGCAGGTCATCTTTTGTTACTTGAGAGGGGTCCTTGGCTATTTCTCATAGTCACTCGTGTTTCTTTCGAGCAACTTCAATCATTTGTTTATGTTGCATGCACCCACTCTTTAATAGTTGGTCTAATAACTTGGATGGTTTTAATGACAACATAGTGTATTTAGACCTATCCTTTCTTTTGAAGTTAGGTTTGGTTGTTGTCAATGTAGTGGCCCTAGAGGTTAATGGTTGGTTATGGTAGTTATTAGTGGGGAATTTGTGTGAGTTGGCCTTTGACCCTTGGTTTGTGGCCATTTTTTCCTTGGTTACAGTTGCTATGGTCATATTATTTTACTTTATTTTTCTCTTTGTCTCTATGTGTATATTGATTTTTATATGCTATGTAGGCTGGATCATGATTGGCCTCTACAACATCCTCTATATTTTTAGTTTGCGAGGATGCTTGGCTAAGGGACCATAGATTGAGGTAGTAGAGCTTGGACTTGATAAATTTGTTCACTACTCCCTTAAATATGGCTAATAAGTGGGCTTCAACTATAGGCTCTGGTATTTCATTTAGTAGTCCATTCCATCATTGGATGAACTTCTATATAAGTTATAAAGGCCCTTGCTTGACCTTCATGAGTTAGTCAAGCATGGTGTTGGGCTTCAAGTTATGCTTGAAGGAGTTTACAAACTGGGTAACCAAGTCCTCCAAAGAGGATATGGATCCCCTAGGTAATGCATGATACCAATCAAGTGTTTTCTCAGTCAAATACATAGGGAAAATCCTCATGATGGCATGAGGTGATGGTTCCAAGAGTAAACATTCAGATCAAAAGGTAATAAGGTGAGCATTAGGATCACCTTCTCCATTATATTTGCTATTTTAGGGAATAGGAACACCAAGAGGAAGTGTCAAGGGTGGGACTATAGAACTTATGGGATCATCCTAGTAGAAGTCCATACTCTTGACAGCTTGTGAGATAGAGGCTTTAAGCCTCTTCAACTCCTCCATTAGGTCCTAAATCATCTAGAAGGCTTGATCCAGACCTTGTGGTGACCCTGTCGGTTTTGGGGTTTGTATATAGGGTTGTGGCATCTATTATAAGGCTTGTGGCCTCACTATGGATTGCATAATAGAAGGAAGAGGTTGTGTTATTATTGTGGCCTATGGGCCAAACAAAGAAAAGGATGTTTGTGTTGCTACTTGAGGCACAAATGGGGCAAATGGGGTGTGTGACCCCTGAGTTGCTTGGGCTCCTATGGTGGATCCTACACAAGTAGTTAATGGATTTTTGGTGGTAAAGACCACCATTGATGGCTGCATAGATCCAAGCCATGTCATGGATGGATTATGAATCATAGTTTGTGGCATCGATTGAATTTGATGCATGGCTATGACCAATGTGGGGTCAACTGTAGTAGGGTAGGAAGGAGTGGAAGATGGTGGCACCATGCCCATGAGAAAATGAAAGTGTTAGAGGAAGGCACTATAACCTTGAAAGAAATTTGTTGGAACAGTTCTTCCAAGATTTTTTCAAGCCAAGATTCCATCCTAAATTCATCCTCCTTCTCTTTTTATTCCTCAAAGCTATGTTTTTCATCCTCTTCCTCCATCTTAAGCAATTGGGCTAGTATACCTACATAGATATCAGATAGAGGTATCTAGTCATAAGGGAAAGGGATGTACTCCTTACTATTATGGTGTATAAGTTTGAACTCCCTTTTGGCATCTACTTCAAAATGTAGAATCAACATGCTAGCATATATTTTGGCACAAATAAAGTTATATCAATCTTCATTTATGATTGCAAAATCAGAACTTTTCCCTTTGATCCTCAAAGATTGCCTACATTTGATGGTAGCAAGGTCTTTGGGGTCATATACCCTCATGGCATGTTGGTTAGGACCTTCACTAGTGAAGGTGAGGGGCAACTTAGTATATTGTTGGAAAGAGATAGCTATAGTATTGAGAATGGCTTAAAACAAGGCTTTAAATGATAAAACAAAAGTAAATTCTAGTGAATGGAATTCAAAAATGTTTAAAAGAAATAAAAATGGCTGAAAATGAAGTACTTACTAAAATTAGTAAGTGGGGGTTAAGGGGGGTTTACCCCTTTATTGGAAATGGAAAGCTGAAAATGTTGATGTTCAACACCCTCTACATTAACCTACTAGCTGCCTCTACACTAGGTATAGTAGGGGAGAAAGAAGGGAGATGAGATAATGGAAATCTCACACCTTATTCCAATGTTGGAGAGAGGGGGGAAAGTTTAAAGGCAAAAATGAAAACCTAGCAATTTCCAAACATTGTTTTGGTAGGCTGCCAACTTTTATCACAAAGGATGGGAAAGTAGTTTTGGTTGGTGTGGAAACCAATGCTAGTTTTGTGGCAAAAAATGTGTCAACAAAACTTAAATGGTTGTTAATGCTTCTATGTTGGTTTTGTTTTGAAAATTTACAGCATATATTATAAAATTTCAGCATCCAAACCACCTACAACTTCCATTCTGGGATTTCTATTACAAAGGGAAAGGGATAGCGTTGGATTTCTTGGGAGTTTTCACTAAAAAAAATTAGAAAATGGCTTTCAACTTGCGATGTTGGCAATGAAAAAAAAGTAGATCTGATCACTAAGTTAGTAACAAACTTCATCCACATTAACCTCCCAATTACCTCCACATTGGGTATGGTAAAGAGGGGGAAAGAAGAAGGGTGAGATGATGGAAATCTCACACCTTCTACCTCAACATTGATGAGGTGAAGGCTGAAAACCAAAGTGGAAAGTTGGTGTTTTTCCACTAAAACTAGTTTTATTGAGCTCCCAATTTTCTTAACTTAGAAGAATGAGGAGAAGCCAACTTACAGAAGAGTTGGACCAGCCACTTTAGAAACTAAAGAATAAAATATTGGTAGTAAAAAGGAAAAATAAGGGGAAGAGATACCAATGTTGGCTTTGGGCTATAAAATTCATAGCAAGTGCTATGAAAAGCTAACACCCAACCACCTACAACTTCCACACTGCAATTTTGGTCACATGGGGGAAACATTAGCATTGATTCTTCAAAGGTTTTAGCTACAAAAAATCAAAGAAAATTTTGAAAATGGTCACATTGGTAATAAGGAAGACTAATTTTAGACATAGAAATTATGTAGAGGCCCTCCTTTTAATGCCAAGAAAAAATGTTGCAATCAAAAAATTCAATTGTTGGAAGAAAATTAAAGGAAATCTGGTGCACAACAATTCCTCAACTCATGAATCCCTAGGGTCTCCATAGAAAAAAAATTGGGATTCAAGACATCCTAACTGGTCCGGTAGATCAACTAGGGACTTGGGGATTTGCAAAATAATGTAATTAACTGAAATGCAAAAATTGATAATAGATCTTAATAATGCATAGAAAATAAACAAATATTTCTTACACACAAAACCCAAAACCTAAAACTTTATTGAGAAAAAATAAAGATTAAGTTAGAGAAATATGTACAAATGGTGCCTGGATGGGTAGTAGGGGGGGTTCACTTAGAAGGGGGTTCAAGGTCCATTGAAGTCAATGCAGTCAACTCCAGGATCCAAATGTCCTACCACTCTAGATGCTATCGAACCTTTGGTGCTACAATCTCAGATTTGCAACATTGTCTATGGTGGGGTTAAGAAGTGTGAAAAATCTAAGCTGCCTAAATGCTCTACGCTGGGAGTTTCGAATCCTAGGAGTGCAGTGTGGAGCTTGAAATTTTACAAATCCCAAATGTGGTTACAAGTCCACAAAGTCATAGGATGTATACACTAGGTTCAAGAGAATACAAGTGTGGAAACTTGTAAAAAACTCTCAAGTGCTTGAGAATGTCCAAGTATAGGACTGTGAACAATTTCGTGTGCAAAAGTGTGTGTATGCCAATAGTCTTCAATTGCAAAAAAATGTTGATCCTGTAGATGGTGTTTGAGGTTGGTTTTTATAGGTTTTGGGCCATAAATGATGCTACAAAATTGCTACAAATTGGCTACCAAATTTAGGTAATATGGGTGCCCAAATTTGGGGGGTTACTATACATAGTAAATGCTTCCCCCATGGCCATTCCATTTACTATAAACAGTAACTGGGGCACACCTTTCACGCTGGAGATGAATCTTCCATGCTAAGCTCTCCAACATGCTTGTTGAAGTGGCTAGTCAACGTTGAAGTGCATGAAGTGATGAATTTTAGCTTTTGTGGCTTCCACACTGGGGGATGCAATTTTCAACATTGGGAGTGAAGGCTCCATGTTGGGAGAGACTTCCACGCTAACGGGAAAGGTTTCCAAGCTATGCTTGTAGTCTTCATGCTGAAGGAAGAAAGTTTCCAAAACCCCCACCCTTCCATGCTAGGGGTAGGTGAGATTTACCCCCTTGCATATGCTTCCAGCGTAGAAAAGTGTATACCCCCAATAAAACCCATCAAATTACCCTTTTTTGGCATTCCAAAATGCATTTTAACACTCCCTCCCAATCCCAAATATAGACACTAGATGATCTTTGTTTAACTTGGGGAATGAGGCTTTGACCACTTATGAGACATTTTTCAGTCCCAAAAGTATAAAGCATGTGAAATTGCTCACTGTGGATTACAATCTTCACATTTACAATGAATTTTTGCCTTGGGTTTCATGGGGTGAAAGCTATGTGATGAAGATTGGCTATAACATGCAAATTTTTGTGGTGTTTCATATTCCATATAAAAGAATTCATAATATCTAAGACATAAAATATCCATAATGAAAGAATCTAATACTAATATAAGATACTAAAAAAATATGAGATGTTACACCATAACTTTATATTTTGATTTTGAAGAAGATAAGAAAAATATCCTTTATTTTGCCAACCATCATTAAACTACATTACCATAGTATTTAATAATAAATCTAGTTGTTAAACATTATCAGATAATATATTCATCATAATCTACATCTATTTAAGTTGCAAGATTAATTTTTGAAGAATAGTCATAAATTAGGCCATAGTCAACTATACCTCTAAGGTATCTTCTTATACCCATGATCAAAGTTAGTTGAATTTTAGTAGGTTTTTGATCAAATCAAGATAGTAGATTCATGGAATTAAAGATATTTAGCCTAATATTTATCATAAATTAGGATGATGTACATTTGATGTCATTCCAATTCTCACGATGTATTTATAATGATAAAAAACTATGAATAATAAACCATGGAAGACTCCATAAAAATAAAAATATTGAGGAATGATACCTCAAAAGGGTTAAAAAAACTTTTAAAAGGAAACATGAAGAAAGAAGAAAGAACAAAAGTTAAAGTAGATCCCTATTGCCACTTTGCATCCATCTCTTACTTGGAATCACACAAAAGCTTAAGTGCCCCCTCTCACATGTGTTGGAATCACTCCAAAGACAAGTATTATGTGAAGAATCATTGACATCACATGAATCACACTAAAAATCCTTGATCAAAATAGTTCAACCCTAGGATCTATAGGCCTAAAAGATCCAAGGCACCTTTGACAAGCTAGCCAATCACCAAAGGACTTAAAATTCTAGTACTAACTTAATGCGAGCAACATGAACAAATAAGAGATATGTGAATAAAAATTAACATGCTAAATCTACAAGTGAATTAAACCTCAATGAAGAGAATAAATAAGAAATGGCCAAAAACACTATAAACTTGTATTAATCTAAAAATCAAAGCTCAGAAAATATAGATCTATTCATTCACAAGTGTTGTATAATGTTCATTTGCACCTAGGCCTTGCAACAGAGGCCTCAGAAGTCTCCAATTTGCACTCAAGCCTTGAAGCATAGGCCTCAAATGTCTTCATGAAATTGATGTTAGATGATTTGGGATGTGGTATGGTGGGGTACTCTTCACTACAATCACAAAGGCACCTTGCACTATCTATTTTGCACTAGATGATATCTCTAGAAGTTGCAACAGGTTCCAAGTGTTGAGAGATCTCCAATGTTCAAAGATGCTAAGTGCTAAAAGATCTAGATGCCCAAAGATAGCATTGGTTTCTGCTTTTATAGGCTAATAGCTTACTTTTCCTTGTTGACTTTCACATGGGAACTTTCCCTGTATCATCCCCATTGTTTTTGCAATTTATGTTTACCAATAAATCCAAAAAATTTGAACCAACAATATTGTAGTTATGATATCGTAGATACGTTATCATATCTTACCATATGTTATCATATAAATGATATCACAGAATGCATGCCAACCTATATAAGCAATACTTGGGCACATTGATCCATAGTAGATTGATAACTTAGTAACAATACTCTTTCAATTTATTTTCTTGAATTCAATACTTAGTAATGTGTGTTTGTAGTGTGATGTTAAGTGATTGAATGGAGTCTTTATTCGAGTGTGATGTATTTGAACACATTGCATGGCTAGAAATAAAGATCGAGATTACTTTCCATCATTGAAGCAACACTTAGTTTTATTTTTGTTTTTAATTAGTTTATTGTTTTACTATTTTCATAGTTAATGCTTACAACTACTTGCAATTTATTTTTAGTTTCATTAAGTGGAATGAGTACAAATGATCTCAAGCACATAAGTGTAACTACTTGGTAACCCAATAGTACTATCACTTGGTACCTCTAGTAGTGTAGTACCTAGAAATCCTAGTAGTAGTTACATGAAGTCCAAGGTGTGATTGAAAGATCAAGACTAGCTACTCATCGCAAAGGCTAGTTTAGATTTGTTTCAGTATTACTTAAATTTAGAAAGTTTTACCTTCATTTCATGTTTATTAGGAGCACAATGGCCAATACAACATCAATATCATATACCTCACTATGAGTTTAACCATATGCATTGATTTTGCTAACTCACATGGGAAGATAACAAACACTAATCAGTTAGTGGTATAATCACATTGACTTATCTGTGGAGTTTAACTAGGATTGCATGTGAACACTTGTATCTCATATAGTTGGGTGTTGGATACTCCACCACTCATCATTGGTACCATTTCTAGGGATAAGTCAATGTTATACTAAGTAATTATTTTTCAAATTTCATTGTATCAGAACCTAATTCTAATCTTCACAATGTTAATATAAATCATACTTAACATAAACCGTCAGAAAATGACAACATGGCTTGACATAATGATCAATCATTGCTTGCCAAGGACACAAAAAGGAGTAGTGACAGAATTGCTAATGAAGAATACTGGGGAATGCCAATTCAGACATGAATTACTTATGCTCACATAGGTTCATATCATCTAGACTTCACCTTCATATTCCATTAGGATAGATAAATGAGGTGGAGAGATATTCAAGGCAACATAGTTCTACCCCTTAAACATGTAGCACTAAACATGCTACAAATTGCTCTAAGAGGAATGCACTTGGACCAAATTCAAGAAGGGTACCATGTGACTCAACACATGACTAGATCTTATGAACCTACAAGGGAGCAAATAAAAAGAGATGCTGCTATGGAAATTAAACATTATCATACCAAAGGGAAGCAAACCAACACATATGTTATCATAGAAGAGCTTGATGCTAATCACTTCATTTCAAAACAACTCCACTAGAACCATGAGGAGCCATCAAAGACACCTATCATCAAACTAGAAGAACCTATCAAATTCCATCTTCACTCTACTATGGGAAAGACACACAAGGAGAAGGCTAGTGACTCAAGATACAAGTGGGACTCTAGACTAAGGATTCTACTAAGTCCTACAAGGAAACTCACAAGAGTCATGAAAGGAGAATCAATTAACACCATTCTCCTTCTACCTCCTCTGCTGCATCATGATCATTAGAGGACTATGATAGGAGAAAGCACAAGTACCAAGATTTTGATAAGGAATAGAGAAGAGCTCATGCTCATCATGACTAATACACACTGATTCAGAAGATGGGGAGTATAAAATAAGAAGACAAAGAGAGAGAAGAGAGGATCAAGAGAGGCACAAACATAGAAGGTTTCATTGCTACTATAGAACTTATGAACCTAATCATGATGATGAACCCCTTATGACAACCTAGAACATTATCAACATTCAGGAAGCAGTCTACATACCAACCAAGCACATGAGAGATAGCCAAATTAAATGGCTAGATATGAATAACATGCCCAAATTTGAAGGAGTTTACAATTCTAATCCTCAGCATCACCTTCAAGCATTCCATGATGCCTATGCCATTCAAAACATAGAAAGGAATTGGAAAAAATTAAAGTTGTTTCCTAGAGCACTTGTGAAGGAAGTAGAAAGATAGTATAGGTCATTCAAACCTGAATCCATCAGATGCTGGAGTACCATGCTTGAAATTTTCACTGACAATTATTAGACATATTAACAAGTGTCGAACCTAAGAAAGCAAATCTAGAACTAGAAACAAGGGACTCACAAGACCCTTGATGCAATAATGGGCTACTATTATTCACTATTACATAGATGCCCATGTCATGGATTTTCATCAAAAGAATAGTTAAGGCACATCATAGATGGGTTGAGAAGCAAAATAAGAGAGACCCTTGGGGTTTATGCCCAAGGAATACTATTAGAGTTAATTATCCATCAGATCCAAAGATTCATCAATCAAGTGGCAAAAGAATAAGGAGAACTCAAAAAAAGGTTATCAGCTAAAGAATATAATAGGCACCCATCAATCCTAAAAAGAGATGCACAAGTATGTGATACCCAAGAGGAAGAAACCTTGGATCAATTCATCAAGAAAGAGATGCTACTAATTTAGAAATTTGTTGTTGATGTAGTAGCATAAGTAGTGAAAATGTGGGATTAAATAGATGAATGATGTACAAGAAAATTAAATATTATGAAGGAGAAAGCAAAAAAACTACTCAACAAAGGTAGAAACAAAAAGAAGAAAAAAGAATTTGGACAAAAGGACAAAGTTGCTTCAGTAGTTGGGTACTTAGAAACTAGCTCCACAAATGATGAAGGCTTTACTATATGCCAATACAAACATCCTAAGGGATGTTGTCTAATCATGGTACATCTACAAGAAACTAGGGCATATGCACTTAATCCATGATTTGTTCAAAAGAAGATGCCAAAATGGTTACCTTATCCTCAAGGTAACTACAAGTAACAACCTCAACCAACGTACTATGCTAGTGAAGCCTTGTCGTAGCCATAGGAGCACTACCATTAGCAATGGTGGCAACTACAATCATGGGTCATGCCACCACCACATCAATAGTATCTATACCAACAACCTGATCCTTATGGATACTATGTCCAGCATCCAATCTCACTAGTGAATGCCACTATTAAAAATCCAAAATATCACCCACCAGAATACCATCAATTGATGCCACCAAAAACTAATCTAAACTTGCATGTGCATTCACAAGTAGCTAATTTCCCAAATTCCAATCCAAAGCCCTTGCCACTAGTGCCACCACTCGTAATGTATGATGAACTACCATCACAGGGTGCAAGGGTAGTAAATGTATGAATAGAAGATCTCATGATCAATGCTAAGGACCAAACAAAGAAATGTTCTTTCTTTAGGATGAGTCCAAAGAAGGCTAGCAAAATAGGAGCTTTATTAAGACCATCTTCTCTTAAAATAGATCTTCTCACTCTTGAAAAGCTTCTATCATCATTGAGTCTAAAAATAAAAACTATCATGCTTACTATAGTGGTTACCAATTGGATCAAGGTAGGGCCACTCTCACAGAAGCAACTTGACCTAGGAGTTCCTTTAATCTATCTACAAGTAGCTAGGAATCTATCATGCAAAGCTTCATTAAACTCAAGTTTTGAAGTCAATTTAATCTCCTATGACACATATCAAACATGGAACCTGCCACCATTCAAGGAATGCAACATCAAGCTGGAGCTTGTAGATCAATCCCTTGCCATCCCTTTGGAATAGATTGATGACTTAGTAACCATTGTCAATGGGTTGTCCTACCCAGCAAACTTCTTGGTGATTGATGTGAAGGATACTAATAAGGAATATGCAATCATCATGGGGAGGACATGGCTTAGCACCATTGATGCTAGGCTAAACATGATAGATTTATCAATGGAGATCTTGAAAGAGGATAAACATGGAGCCATCCACACACAAAGAATTCCATGCATAACTGCTAAAAGAGAAGGGTGCAACAGTGGATAGGACATTCAAAATACTAACACAAACATCATAATAATCCAAAGTAATAATGAAACAAAAATGTGTGCAGAGAGAAAAGCAGAAGTCACAAAACCAAAATACACCCTGTGGCCACTAACTGAGAATCTTAATTTGTCAAACATATGCATGGATACATATGAACCACTTACTAATTCCTATCCAAAGAAAATGATTCCAACTAAGGACTTGGAAATGAAAATATTAACTCATGAACACATACCAAAGGGAAAGAAAAACAAGAACTTAAATGAGAAAAACTCAACTACCATCAAGATCACATGGGATAATCATAATAAATTTAAAACCTTAAATATGGTAAGAGAACCATCCAAAGTGTATGATCTAGGAGATCTAGGAAGCATTTTCTGAACACTTAACCAAGAGTTTAGTCATGGGGGAGATGGCCTATCATGACTTTTGAATTAATAAGACCTTATTCATTTTCTTTTCATTTTTCATTTTCTTTTACATTTTTCTCATTATGTCAACCTTTCACATTTCTTCAATTTTTCACATTTTTAATATTTTCCAATTCTTTAACATTTTTCATTCTTTGCACTTTTTCATAATTTTTAACATCTTTTGCATTTTTTATACTTTTTTTCAAACCCTTTGTAAATAATTTTTGATCATTAATAAAACACAATTAAATAAAGGCAATATGTAGCCTAATAAGATGAAAATTTTTCTATGAAATCAAGTCATAAAAAACTTATTATTTGCATAGTAAGCCCACATCATCCATCCATCCATTCCCTTAATAAGAGGTTCTTACCATGGCCATAATGATATTCTTTACATTATCAAACTAAGAATAAAATTGTGATGATTATGCCTAGAAAAGAAAGTGAGGAACCAAGTGGAACAAAATGGGTGTGACATCGAGGGGACTTGTGGGTTATTTTTGGATTATTATTGTAAATTCTATTAGGTTACCAAGGTTGTATTATATCCTTGTAGATCTAACGAAAAATGGGAGTAAAAGTAAAATAAGTGCTACCTTAAAAAGGTTGACACAATTAAAAAATAAAAGGACACAAAATAAATTTCTGGGGGTTCCATTGAAAAGACATGTTATCCATGCCTAAAGGTAGGCAGCTTCTTAGAAATGTAAAAAAATAAAAATAAAATGCCATGAATAAACTCCTCCCTTGGACAATATGCCAAGTGAAAATACTCTTTGTAACATTGATAGTGTTATGATTATGATTCCAAGATATGAAATGATGTAATGTCACTAGAATGTGGTCTGGACTGCATTTGAATCTTCAATAGAAAGGTTAATGATTACCTTAACCACCAATCAAACACAAGAATTCATTATGCCTATGGTAAGACACCTCACATCTCAATTCCTACAATCCCTTCTAATGAGCAGTGAGGTACCCCTATGTCCAACCATACAAATCACAAAGCACTCATGCACGATCCAATCAAATTTTGTGGACTCTATAGTTTTCTAGTGCACTAGTTATCTAGGAAGTAAACTAGATGTTGAAGATGTTTGTTGTCTTCCCAACTACACTTTTGAAGCTCAGGGATATGGTTTAAGTGTAATTGAGGCACAGGATTTTTATCATTTTATATTTTATGGTTTTGGTACTTCAAATAAACAGGATAGAGAATAAAGTAATTTGATATCTACCTTAATCTAATAGGCTAACTATTGTTTAACTAGTCCCAACATAAGTATCTAGTTCCACTTGTTGTACACATCCTAAACAAATATAATGTTGCTGGATTACCAAGCATTAAGTGCTGCTAGGATTACCAAATGTCATACACATGCTCGAAGCAATTGTACTCATGTGTTTAATTAATTTCTATTTAGCTTATCTTACTTAATTACTTAATTAGCTTAATTAATAGAGAACATTAAACNATCTTACTTAATTACTTAATTAGCTTAATTAATAGAGAACATTAAAAAAATAACTAAAAATATTAAATGCATGAATAAAAAATTTAAGCTATCTAGAATGGTGCAAGGCTTGATCAGAAAGCTCATCTTTATTGTTACACACACTATCATGCTTAGCTATAACAGTGCTCGAATAAAGATCCATACACATAATGACTTCTGCTATAGGCACTCAAAAAAATATTCTAACTTTTAAATGTAAAAACTATGAGAGCTTTGTTACTCTATAACAAGATGATGCCTAAACATGACAGGTTGGCATGTATTTATAGGTAAGAAAAGACCATGCACCGATGGGGCTATGTCAACACATCAAATGATGCATCGACAAGGCCTAGTCAACATGGCCAATCTACAACTCATCATATCCCCATGACTAAATGGAAACTTTTCCTCAAGTTCTTTACAAAATTTTGAAGGTATGGGATTATTGACTAGCACATAACACCACAAAACTAACATGACAAGACTAAGTGCCTAGGTGTATAGATCAACAAAATTACAAATTATGGTGTTCATGATACAAAATTGAATACCAAACAAAAATTAAACAACACATCCTCTAATGACATGAAGACAATTAACAAGATCACATGGTCTTAGACAATGGAGGCTCCTGAGGCTTTCATGGACCTTCTCCAACTTTAGGCACATGCAGTGGTTCAAGCTATTATGGCTGTCTAGCTACTATTGCAACTTCTAGCAAGAGGTAAAAAGCATCCATCAATGCTTTCATTTTCTCCTCCTTACTATAGGCCAATGTGGGCTAGAATGAGCACATCCCAAGGATAGG
Organism: Gnetum montanum; assembly: GCA_015680685.1. Lineage (NCBI taxonomy): Eukaryota > Viridiplantae > Streptophyta > Gnetopsida > Gnetales > Gnetaceae > Gnetum > Gnetum montanum. The sequence goes on along the minus strand of MNCI01035040.1, from coordinate 316,582 downwards.
AAATTATTAAGAATAGCTACTTAGCATTGATGAACCAGGTAGCAACTTGTTTGTGCTTGATGTCAAATGCCCTAATTGCATTGTGCAACTCCTAGTAATCATTCATTTTCCTTGCTAGGTTCTTAGCAGTTGATTGTTGATCATTGAATCATCCCTTGAGAACTTCAAGTTCAACATTTGTCATCTCAAGCTTTTGCTTAGTGTCCTTATGGTGCTTAAACTTAGCCTTGTATAGCAAGTATGAGCTAGCCACCTCTTTTTCAAATTCTAACCATGGTCATCCAGTAGTCAACATTGCTAGATTTGTGTATCAAAGATTGACCAGTTCTAGATATTCTATCATTTCTTCAATTTCCAACTCCTTTAGGTAGATCTCTGCTTTGTTGTAGGAATCTATCCAATCAATGATGGGCTACCATACCTCTCTTCCTTGTTGGAGTTGCTGGAGGGCCTCATTTACATTTTCCTTAGCCACTTGGATATATTTCTCATTCACCTCCTTCTACAAGCCAACCTGATCTCTATAGTTGTTCTTTACTTTTTTAAATTTGAGAGCCTCATTTTTCTAGGCAGTAATTTCAATGGCAATTTTTTGGTGTAAGGCAGGAACTTCCTTCATAAATAGATTACGATTATTTGCTATCAATTTTAATAATTTTGTGTTCACTCTAGTTAGTAGCTCCTGCTATTGATGAATGAATTCCTACATCTATTGTTTTTATGCATCAATATTTTGCAAATGATCTTTTTCTATAGTTAATGTTTCATTTTTTGTATGCATCTGAACCCAAGTCCTTTTGAACTAAGTAAGTCTTTACTTCAGCTATGGACTAGTTAAAGATCACCATCACCATTCTCTCCTCAACTTGTTTTAATTATTCTTGAAGTTATTGAAAAGCTTCATCTCTGGTTATTGAAAGGTTAAGGAGTGCATGATCAAAAAAATGGGCATGTAGTTCAACAACCTCCACGGCCAAGGATTGGTTTTGTCCTTGAGCCATTTCAAATTATCCTTCTAAGATGATATATTTGCCCTTTGCTTCAATTATATTTCACTATGTTGCAATAATGTTATCCACAAAATAAAAAATGTCTAGAATTGGTTACCTAATCCCCACCAGTCGGTCTAGCAACTCTTTGTGCTGGGTTGCACTCAATCTTCTACTAATAGTTCTTGCAGATGTTTGCATATCTTGAAGTGCAAATACATCTTATACAAACATCACAAGTGCATTAAGTGCTTCAACAATTTGATCAATAACTACTTCTGCAACTGCCTCCTATCCTTAGCACTACATCACCAGTAGAGTTGCCTCCTCACCCTCCTCCAACTACACCAAAAAGGAAATAGCATTTCCAAAGATTTTTAGGAATAAATGGTATTGAGAGAGAGACACTGTCACCTCTCAAGCACTAAAATTCGATCCCATAGGTAACTGCACTCATTGGACTAAGAATATTGGTCCACCTCCCTCCATCTAACTAATTTTTTGAGCCACTTCATTAAGGTGACTCATCGCAAGGTGATATATAGATGGATCTCCATCACTCGTTCCTGCTTGTTGCTATTGCAAGAGCTACTATCAAATTTTTTGTAGGCACTTAATGGCAACATGGGCTTTTGGTGTTGTTTCCTAAGAACATGATGGAGGTGGCAATTACTACTCCTCTTCTTTATACACTATAGGCATCTTGTCCTTCATCATTTAAAACCAAGAGGCAATGGGAGTATGCCTAATCATGTCATTTGCATAGTGGATTATCCCAACCCTTTTGCAATGTTTTCAAATAAGGCATGGAAAAGGTAGGGTTTTTCTTCTATGTTCATTCTCTTTGAAATGCTTTTCTATCTCTAAATAGATTAATTGTGGAATGTTTGCTAGAAATTTTTTGCTTCAAGTAGCACATGCTTAGGCAAAAAAGGTAGTCACCTTACTAGACCTAATCTTCAGATTGAGGTGATAGGCTACTATCTTGAAGTATACACGTTTTGCTAGTGTGAGAGCACCAAACTCCTTATGGTCAACCCCATAACATCACTAGATCCACTCCTTTTTGGCCTTTGGATCAACGTTTGTAGACAATTCTTCCAGTTGTGTCCTAGAATCAAGAAAACTAAGAGCTTACATGATGGCTTTAGCCTAGTAGGACACTTGAATGTCCTTGATCTTCATAGTGTAACATGCCCTTCTATTGTTTTAGAAGAGGTACATCTCTTCCATGTGCCACTCCCCACTAGAAGTTATGATTGGCCACATGGGAGAGGTTTGCAACTATGTCTTTACCGCTATTGCAGCATGCTCAAAGAATGATCCAAATTTTAGTTCATAGAGAACTAAGTGTTGGACATTACAAGGCTTGCTTGTGTCAAGATAGGCTTGTGTCAGTTGACTTTAAGTCTCGGTATGGGGCCTAGTGCCTCTTTTCACTGTGATTGTTCTATTGCAATCTCTTTCTCAAGAATCTATTGAACTGATTCCACTTTAGGCTCTTCCTGAAGAGGTCCTATTGCATGGGTTTCTTCTACCTATTCCTAGGCTTGTTCTTGTTGGCCCCTTCTAGTTCTAGGCTATTTCTCCCTTTGTTGAGACGATCCTCCCTTCTGCAGTCATTTTGGTCATGGTGCCATCTGTAATCCCAACATGACCATGGTTTAACAATTATTGTGTAACATGAAACAATTTGTGATACCTTATCTTATTAGGAACATTTCACCTGACTAAGTTGTGATTATGGATTATTTGATTAATTTTAATTATTAGTTTATTTGTGTTTCGATGTTAATAAATGATTATAGTCATACCAGAGGTTGTTGATAGGGTTAAAACTCTTAAAAGTCGATGGTTTAATATTGTTATATTCATTAACCCTTTGGGTGATAAAAAATTTTTGTTAAAAACCTTAAGCTTTGTAGCCCCCATGACAAAGAGCTTACCTCCAATAGCTGTAGGATCAAAGAACAGAGTGATTTGAACAAAAGGTCAAAAAGTTATGGGCACTAGAAGGTTTTGGATTCTAAAAAATGGCAAAAAATCCCCTCTTGTTGTGAAGTAAATGATAAAAATTGCAATGTATTTAGTGGTATATATAGACTTTTTGTTTTGCATCAACAAGGCCTCGTTGACAGGGTCGGCTGCATTGATTAGGCCTAGTTGACATGGCTATTGACCACCATTGACTTGGGTAAAAATTTGAAAATAGAAGGAGTTCTTGAGTGAAATTAGAGTCAAATGGAAGCCCAAAAAGCCATGAACATGATAAAAATAGTAGAAGAGGACGATGGAGCTTAGAAAATTCAGAAAATTGAGAAAATATTTGGAGAATGAAGTTTTATGAAAGTTTAAGGAGCATAGAGCTAGATGCACAATGGGGCACGTGAAAGATATGATTGCAGCAATGTCTAAGGTAAGGGTCTTAACTATCCAAACTAAGAGATATGCAAGTGGGTCCTCCCCATAGTAATCACATGCCTCTTTTACCCTTGCATACCACAACTAAGGAGTTTGTGGGCCCCACAGTTGATTAATGATTATGAACAGTTAAGGACCAACCTAGGAGAATCTATCCAAGAATTCTAGCATGTCAAACTAAGACATCAAGCATAACATAGAAACTAGCAGTGAGATGAGTTATGGGTAGCATAGATGGATTATTGAGAAGGTGGGATGAAATCCTAAACTAAGGTCATAAGAGGTCCCTTGTGGAGTTTATGTTTAAAATTTCCCAAGAAGATCCATCCTTAGTCCAAATGAAAACCAACAACTTTCAATGACTTCGCATCACCACTCCAAGATTGATCCACACCCTCAAGATACAAGAGTGCTCCCACAAAATGACCATCGTTCCATAAAAAGAAGAAAAGAAAAGTAGAAAGTGAGAGAGGGCCTTAGTTAGAGGGGGACCTTCAAGCATGGGTAACATCTCTTTCTAGTTCCATAACCAGTACTTGTAGCTCATTTATTTGTCTAAGGGATGTGCTTTGAATTCTCATTATGTTTTTTTTTTGGATGGGAACCACACCATGTAAAGACTTTATTCAATTTCCTATTATTGGTCAACATGGAATGGTAAGAAGCTAATGAAAACACTCAAGCACCCAAGTAAGTAGAAGAGTACAAATAGTATTGAGTCCCCTTGAAGCCACACCTTTTGCAAACCTTTGAATCCTTCCCAATTCTAGAAACTACCAAGGTCACCAATTTATTAAAGTTTATTTAGTGAAAGGGACCTCAAACTTCCAAAACAAGGAAAACCATAGAGTTTGTGGATAGATGGATGTCATGGACTCACTACTTGTTTCATGAAAAATAAACCATGTCTTAGTCATCAAACATTAGAATTCAAAAATACAAACCATACAATCAAAACATTAAGTACAAACCACCATTTACTAAACAGCAATGTTCGCACTATGTCCTACAATAATAAAGCACTTTTATTAGCAAAAATAATAATGAATCACATAAAAATTAACATATATATAAGAAAATATAAAATATTCAAGAAATATTTAAATGTACTAATAATGATGTAAAACAAAAAAATAGTATAAAATCAGAAAAAGTTTTGAAAAATCAAAAAGATGTAAAATAAACAATTATAAAGATAAAAATGTATAATAAAAAATAGAAAAACTGAAGAGCCATGTATATGGTTAGAATGAATGGCCATCTCCTCCACAACTAGGTTGAATGGAAGATATGTGGAATATGGAGCATGGTTGTCCATCCAATGATGTAGTACTTATGTTGGCTTATCTTGGCTCTAGAAAAGATTTCACTTGTTGGAAGTTGACCTACTTTCTATGTGGGCTCTCAAGTTTTTAGATTAACATGACCCCAGAGGGAAAGGTTTTGTCAATTATATAAGGTCCCTTCCATAATGTTTGGAACTTTTTTTTTTGGGGTGCATGTATGGGGTTCTAGTAGAGGACCTTATCTCTAGGTTGAAATTTTACTTTCCAAATTGTAAGGTCATGATGCTTCTTATTGTATGCCTTATGCACTTCATTCCAAGATAGGGCCACTAATCACTTTTCATCTAGCACATTTAGGTTGATAAATATTTCTCTTTGTGCTAGGCCCAGGTCAAGGTCAAAGTCACAGCCTATTGAAAGTGTATGGAGCTCAAATTGGACTAGAAGTGTTGGAAGTTTTCCGTACACTAGCTCATTGGGAGAGTAGGCTATTGGGAGTTTCTACATGGAGGGATAAGGGCATCGTTAAGTTTTGTACTCTAGTCTCTCCTATATTTTCTTACAATTCTTCTTAGGGTCTTTGTGTTCTCCTAATTGATGACTTCTACTTGACCATTAACTCGGGGATGATAGGGTGTTGTTAATTTATGTTCAACCCCCAAGTATTGCATCAACTTCCAAAAGGTGACACCTGTAAAATGAATTACATTATCAAAAATCAATGCATGTGGCACACCAAACCTATTTATAATATATTGTTGTACAAATCAAGCAGCAGTGGATGATGTACAGTTAGTGATGACTACTCCTTCTACCTATTTGATGCAGTAGTCAACTGCTACGATGATGTATGCATTTCCATTGAACATGGGTGTGATGGGGCCTATGAAGTCTATGCCCCATATGTCAAAGGGCTCCAATGGTTGAATCCACCATTGAGGATCCTCCATTCGAGTGGTCATCCCATCATCTCTTTGATAGCACTCATAGGATCAAACAAATTGGTGGACACCCCTAAATATTATGGGCCAATAGTATCTTGACATCAAGATTTTTATGGCCATGTGTCTCCCTACATAGTAGCCTCCACAAGGACCTTTGTGAGCATCTTGGAAAATGTGTAATTAGTCTACATCAAGGACACAACAATGAACTATGCCATCGGCACACACCTTGTAAAGGTATCCATTGATTTCCATGAAGTACTTAGTCCGATGAAGAAACTATTTTTTTTCTAAAGTCCATATCTTGTGGCATCTCCTGAGTGAGAAGGTAAGTGATGCCATGATACCATTTTGATCCAATGAGCACTTGATCATTGATCACTCCTGTAAAGAGGAACTCATCTCGAAATTGATCAGAGAGCAAGTTCTCCTTCTCTTTATTATCCCATCTTAACCAAGAGAGGTGGTCAGCAACCACATTCTCAATTCCTTTTCAATCTACCATTGTGAGATCGAATTCTTGCAAAATCACAAGCCACCATATGAAACAGGGGATCACCATTGGCTTATTCATTAGGAAGTGGATGGCACTATGATCTGTATGCACAAACACTTTCTAGCCAAGCACATAGTACCTAAACATTTCGAGAGCATAGACCACTACCATTAGTTCTTTCTCAATTGTGGTGTAATTCAATTGTGCACCCACAATGCTTTGACTTATGCAGTGGATGTAGTATGGACATTTCTTATTATCTAGCTGTGTAAACATGGCCCCCAAGGCATAGTTAGATGCACTTGTCATTATATGAAATGGCCTGGACTAGTTCGATGCCTGTAGAATTGGAGTTTCTATGAGTTTTTCCTTTAGCTATTGCAATGCATGTTTGCACTTCTTAGTCTAGATCAACGAAGCATCTTTCTTTGTAAGCTCAACCAATAACTTTGTGATCTTAGAGAAATTCTCTATAAACTACTAATAGTAGCTAGTGTGTCCAAGGAATGATTAGACATCTTTAACTATCTTTGGTTGACATATGATTGCTTGCATGACCCTAATCTTTTTCAAGTCTACCTCAATCCCTTTTTGCAAAATTTGGTACCCTAGTACTATGCCCTCTTGGATCATTAAATGGATTTTTTTCTAATTAAGCCTAAGGTTTTTTTCAACACATCTTTTTAGTACTTGCTTGAGGCAATCTAGGCCTTGCTCAAATGCAGCCCCATAGGTAGAGAATTCATCCATAAAGACTTCTACCCCGCTACCAATCTACTATTGAAAAATACTAAGGACCAAGCATTGAAATGTTGTAGGGGCATTGCATAGACTGAATGACATCTTGCAATATGCAAAGTGCCCTAAGGACTCATGAATGTTATTTTGGCTTGATCTTCTAGCACAATCTAGATTTGGTTATAGCCACTATAACCATCCAAGAAGCTAGAATAATAATGCCCAAATCTAGTGGCCAAAACTTGATCCACAAATGATAATGGAAAATGATCTTTAAATGTTGCCATATTTAATAGCTAAAAGTTTATGCAAACCTACCACTTACCACCTTTATTTGGTAGAATTAAGAGTGGGCTAACCCACTCACAATCCACGATGGGATAGATGAACCCTACCTTGAGGAGTTATTCGATTTCCTCTTTAATGATCTACTTCAACTTGGTATTTAGCCATCTCTACGGCTACCTTTTTGGCTTCATGGCCGAGTCGGTGTAGATATGATGCTAGCATATCCTTGGATTAATTCCAGTCAATTCAAGATATAACCAAGCAAAGGTTGTTGGCCAATTGTTGACCACCTTCAATAGCTTGTCTTTTTTTTCAAGAGCAAGATTTGTATTGATTATAACTGGCTTCCTATTTTTCAAAAATGCATACTCCATGCCAACTGGTAGAGTTTTTAACTCTAGGGGCTCCAGCTTGAAATGATCAAGGATTACCAACTCTCCCCAATAGGTATCATCATTTTCATTATCAAGGAGTTGGTAATGAACTTGCTCAAGTTCATCCATGTCCTTGACATTAGCACATGTCAGGCTCTCAGAGGGTTCCATGCATAGTGTGCTACTATCAGAGTCAACTATCAATCATTGGGTGCCCTCCTATTTTATAGCTACTGCATATAGAGACTTTTGGATATTAGTCTCATGTGCACATTGATTGCATGCTTTAAGAAATGTACTTTTAATGGATCATTTTTTTTTGCATACAATTTCCCTCATTATCATTGTACCGGATGCATGGAACATGCTTCTTCTCTAGTCATCTAAATTTTTTCTCCATAGAGATTTCCAAGGAGAGGTCCCTAATGCCCATTCGTGCATCAACAGTGGTTAACCATGCACATCCCATAATGATGGGGAAGTCACCTTTGTAGTTTTCTACCTTGATCATTAGAAAATTGGTAGGATAGGAATATCCACAATATAGTTACAATGTCCTCCACTAATCCCAAAGGAACAGTGATTGACTGGTTTGCCAATTTCAAATAGATATTACTCTTCTTGAGAGGTGATAGGTTCCAAGCCTTGTACATGTCATGGGAGATTAGATTGACACTGGAACCAAAATCAAGAAGAGCCTTGCATGGCTTATGTCCAATGATATGTAAGTAAATAAGAGGACTTCCCAAATTAGATCTTTTCATGTGAAGGTTACTAGCCTTGATCTAATCATACATAACATGAGTTAACATCACACTATGAATATAAGGTGGCGTTCAGTTTGAAGGGCCCTTGAATATGTTTGGTGTAGAGATTAAGGATGCTAGAGATACAAGGCAACTAGCCACATTAGGTTGTGAGGGTTTGGGAGGACTGTTGGGTTAGAAAAATGATTTTTTCTTATAGCTATGGTACAAGCCACTTGGCTGGAAGGCTTATTGTAAATTTACAACCCTTGTAGCATTACGTTGCTATGGCTATGGGGGTGTTTCGCCTTGCATAGATGAAGAAAGAGGTAACTGGGTTAAGGGTGGAAGGATGTGTGCAGATAGATGTAGAGGATGGGAAGGATATGGGGGCTTCCCTCAAGTAGATGATGAATGAGTTCAATGGTACTCTGGATGATAATAGTGATGCTAGAATGAGGCATGGCTGGTAGAGCCATGTCTAGAAATGGGTTGCTGAACATAGTACCCATATGAATCTAGTTGCCTATAAGGGTACTACTATCTTAGTGGTGGCATCCCTCACAACTATGATTGCTACCATTGCTGGTATTGCTCATAGGGTTGTGCTGGAGCTCCATTTGTATAGTAATCTTGTTGTTGTTTTTGTGGAACTGCCTCAGATTGCCTTGAGGGTAAGGCAATCATCTAAGTGCTTTCCTTCTTACTAGACAAGGATTCAATGCATACATCCTAGACTCTTGTAAGTGTGACACCACATAGCAACATCCCTTAGGATGGTTATTGATGAGACGCAATTCGCACAGGCCGCGATATCGCGTACGCGATATCACAGCCGACGTGATATCGCATCCCCTGCGATATCGCATACACGATATCGCAGTCTACCGCCATGTCTATAAATAAGAGGCGGATCTCCCTTGTTTGGGGATCCCAGTTTTAGAGTAGCGAAGCTATGGCAGTTTGATCCCTCCAGAGTTAGAATTTTTCCCATGTCTACCCGCAGTGTGGTGAATGTAATTGTACGGTGTCTTTATTCGAGTGCGCCGTACTTGGACACGCACATGACCGGCAATAAAGATTGAGATTACTTCATCATTGCAGCATTCACTTAGTTTATTTATTTGTTATTTATTTAATGTTATTTATTGCTTTCATAGCGCGGTGTGAGTACGACTTAACTACGAGCATCTACGGGTGTGTACGGCTAGTTAAGGAATCGGTTACTCATCGCGATTAGTTTCTCACCCTTAAACTCCTAGAAGCGGAACGAGTACGACTTGATTACGAGCATTTAAGTGTGACTGCTTGGTAGCCCAGTGGTGTAGCTAGGGGGATCTACGCTTGGTAACCCAGTGGCGTATTTGGGGTCTGCGCTTGGTAATCCCAGTGGCGTACCTAGGCCTATGCTTGGTAGTCCCAGTGGCAGTCGTGCACGAAGTCCAAGATGTGTACGGTTGATCAAGGAATCGGTTGCTCGTCGCACTTAGGCTAGATTAGATTTTCTTACCCTTTTCCTCTTAGCTTAGATTAGTTAATATTATTTTCCACTGCCATCAGGAGTAGCGTTAGAATTAGAACACATCATACACCTCATCTAGACTAAACCATACGTGACATATGCAAAACTAGTCTAGATGGGAAGACAGCGAACTGCGACCTAAGGCTAACTATCTAGGTGCCACAACTAGTCCATCTGCGGAGTTCGACCGGATCGCGCGTGCGACGCTCGTTTCGTATGGTTGAGTGTAGGGGTACCTCGCCACTCATCATTGGCGCCGTTGCCGGGGATGGTGCTAGTTATCTAGATTAGTTATATCATACAAGGTCGCTGTAAAGAACTTAACGATATATCTCTTAAAAAGAAGTAATTATAAAAAGTCACATAAATTCACACACAACAATGCCTCTCCTACAAGATGATAATAACGCCACACTTAGTGAGGAAGTTCATTGGAGAACCAATGAGCTATATGACGATGAAGATTGGAGTATACAACCTGAAGTGGGAGTTTCCTATAAGAATGAACAAAAACAACGTCATCGTAACACACGAAAGCATAACTTACCCGATGACGATGAACCCCCACTGGCCACTACAAGCTTAACGCAAATACAAGAGGCTGTTCGAATCTCACGTAGGCATCGTAAAGAGAGCCGACTACCCAGGCTCGATTTAAATAACTTTCCCAAATTTTCAGGAGGCTATGACTTAGATCCGCATCAACATTTACTAGCCTTCTACGATGCCTGCACATGGAATAACATTGATAACAGTTGGCAAAAACTGAAGCTCTTTCCTATGACACTCGTTGACCAAGCTAAAGTATGGTATAGATCGTTAAAACCAAATTCAATACGACGCTGGTCAACAATGGTAGAGGTCTTTAACGAAAAATATCAAACCTACGCAAGAGTGTCAGCCTTGAGGAAACAAATCCAAGGATGGAAACAAGAAAAACATGAACCCTTGGACATGGCCTTAGAAAGATATTATTCACTGTTAAACAACTGTCCAGGCCATGGGTTTTCCGAGGAAAGGCTAATGTACCATATCATTGATGGGCTACGTAATGAAACAAGAGAGACCTTAGGAACGTATGCCCAAGGTCAACTATACAACCTACGAACCCATCAAATCCAAGAGCTTATTAAGCAGGTAGCAAAAGAAGAAGGAGAATTAGCTACATGGGAGAGTGTTGAAAAACATAAACGGGATCAAAATTTTAACTCAACAAAGGTCCGTGATCATAACAAGGAGAGATCAACAAATCTCAAGGTGGAAACATCATCTTTGCCAATTCAAAAATTGTTAGAAGAAGCTGAGGCAAAGATCAATAAGATGTTGGAATGGATGAATCAAAAGTGTGGAGAATTTATCAACACCATTGGAGATAGAGTTTTCACAACCCAAGAAGCAGGACAAAATAGTGGACATTTGGAAAGAAGGAATGAAGGGACTAAGTGCTCAACTGCCAACCCTACATATGAATGCAACATATGCCTATACGATCACCCCAAAGGCCAATGCCCAATATTGTTACATCTACATGAGCATTGGAGAAACACGTTGCATCTAGAGTTCGTACAGAGATACTGTGTTCGCTCACAGTGGCAACAATCCCAGTCGTGGGGGAATCCACCCTTAGATTGGAGGCACCCTTCATATTTTCCAAATCCAAATGCTTATCATGTTCAACCTCATGTTTCTTCAACTGGGCCACCACACTTTATCTCACCACAATACTATTCTCCATAATACCATCAGCCCATACCTCCAACACAACCAGCACCTTGCACACCTTTCATCCCTCCTAACTTTCAACACTCTTATCCTTTCCCTCCTTCCACAATGCCACCAACTGTTCCTAAGGTGTTTGTACCACCGCAACCCACGAACAACACTTGTGCTGCTACTACTAATAGCAATGAAGAGCCTCCTCAACATCAAAGGCATCCTTTCTTTAAACACGGTCGTAGGAAGGGACAACATAATTCCAAGGCCACTGCATCTTCCAACCCAGCACAAGTCCCATAATGTGGTGCACCCTTACCTTCTAACACAATTCCTCATGTAACTTCATCAGGGCCACCAACTTACACTCCAACAACCATAAGGCCTAATGAACGTAACCATGGGAGGCATCAGCCCAATCCTTGCATACCACCTGAAGGTCCTAAACATCAGAGTGGGTCAACTTGTTATCTGGGAACTACATCATATGAAGTGCCCCACTGTGTTTATTACAAAGTGTGTGAAATCCAAGGTGATAAGTATGGACCAGCTTCAATATTCCCAATATGCAAGGATCCTTATTTTCCATTTATTAACCCTAGCCATACTCAACCATTTAGTTATGGGGGGTATCCCCCATTTCAATGAAAAACAGGATTAATAAATATTTTTAATTTTCTTTAATTTTTCATCTTTTTATTTTTCAGTTTTTCCTTTTTCAACTTTTTGTTTTATCTTTTTTGTGTGTTTGTGTGTTTATCCTTTTCTGTTTTTGTAAGTAATCTCATCTACGAATAAAACACTCATGTGGATCATTGGTTGAGATGTGTTCTATGTTATTAAGTCATGAGTGATCAATTATTTGAAACAGTGAGCCCACTACGTCCACTCATCCACTCTATAAATAAAGAGGTTCTGTTCAAGGGTACAGTGATATTCTTGAAATTTCTAAAAACTTAAAATTAATTTTGTGTTCATTGTACCTACAGTGAAGAAGGATGG
>MNCI01035040.1:272955-300246 GCA_015680685.1 Gnetum montanum | reverse complement strand
GGAACTACATGAGTTCCACATTTTTGTAGTTGTAGCATTTTTTCTCTGTGTTGTGTCTTCCCACACTGCGGCATTAGTCCATTTCTTTTTCTAGTTAATAATCCCATACCTATCCACTGTGTAATCACTGAAGCTTGTTCTCTTTGTAACTCAAGGACGAGTTTTTATTCAGTCGTGGGGGTATGATGAGACGCGGTTCGCACAGGCCGCGATATCGCGTATGGGATATCGCATCCCCTGCGATATCATGTACGCGATATCGTAGTCTGCCGCCATGTCTATAAATAAGAGGCGGCTCTCCCTTGTTTGGGGATCCCAGTTTTAGAGTAGCGAAGCTTTGGCAGTTTGATCCCTCCAGAGTTAGAATTTTTCCCGTGTCTGCCCGCAGTGTGGTGAATGTAATTGTATGGTGTCTTTATTCGAGTGTTCCGTACTTGGACACGCACATGACTGGCAATAAAGATCGAGATTACTTCATCATTGCAGCATTCACTTAGTTTATTTATTTGTTATTTATTTAATGTTATTTATCGCTTTCATAGCACAGTGTGAGTACGACTTAACTACGAGCATCTACGGGTGTGTACGGCTAGTTAAGGAATTGGTTGCTCATCGCGATTAGTTTCTCACCCTTAAACTCCTAGAAGCGAAACAAGTACGACTTGATTATGAGCATTTAAGTGTGACTGCTTGGTAGCCCAGTGGTGTAGCTAGGGGGATCTACGATTGGTAACCCAGTGGCGTATGTGGGGTCTACGCTTGGTAATCCCAGTGGCGTACCTAGGCCTATGCTTGGTAGTCCCAGTGGTAGTCGTGCACAAAGTCCAAGATGTATATGGTTGATCAAGGAATCGGTTGCTCATCGCACTTAGGCTAGATTAGATTTTCTTACATTTTCCCTCATAGCTTAGCTTAGTTGATATTATTTTCCATTGCATCAGGAGTAGCATAGAATTAGAACACATCATGCACCTCATCTAGACTAAACCATACGTGACATATGCAAAACTAGTCTAGGTGGGAAGACAACGAACTGCGACCTAAGGCTAACTATCTAGGTGCCACAACTAGTCCATCTACAAAGTTCGACCGGATCACGCGTGCGATGCTCATTTCGTATGGTTGAGTGTAGGGGTACCTCGCCACTCATCCGTTATATTAACAAATGTGACATCCAACATCATCATCAGATTTGGTCTCCACAACTTCTTCTACTGTAGCAACTTTGCCCTTACCTCTCTAGTAGGCACATTTAGCTTTCCACCTCCTACGACTATAATCACTATTCTGCTCTTTGGATTCTTCAACAATCTTCATAGCAGTTTAGAATTTTTCATCCAAGGAGTCCCATTGTTTATCAACCTTTGCCAAAATATCAAAAATAGATTTGTGGATGAACAAGGTTTTATTGTTTACCACCTCATCAAGTGATGATTCCTCCTTGTCACAAAATTGAACCTCCCTTTTTCTAATGGAAGGATCCCCATTATATTCTTCTATACTTTCCCTCTTTCACAACTCATATTCTTCTTTTACAACTTGTTCTATTAGCCTTTGGATCTAATGAGCTCTTAGTTCAAACAATCTCCCTTAGGCATAAACCCCAAGAGTTCTTCTGGTTTCTACTCTGAGCCCATCTATGATGTGGTGGAGTTATTCCTTCTAAGAATAACCATGGCCAGGGCATTGATGTAAGAGAGAATAATATCTACCCATGGTGGCATCTAAGGGTTCATGTACTTCATGTTTAGAACCTTGGATTTTCCTTCTTAGATTAGACACTATGGAGTATGTCTAGTATTTTTCATTGAATAGTTCTAGCATGGTACTCATTCTACAAATGGATTTTGGCTACAAAGATCAATATTAGCTTTCTACCTCTTTGATGAGTATCCTGGGAAATAGCTTCAGTTTATGGCAATCATTTTCTATGTTCTATAAGGTGCAAGCATCGTGAAAGGCTTGTAGACGGTTTTGCATATCAGAGTTATATCCCCCCTCAAATCTTGGGATATTTTTCATGTCTATGCACTTAATTTGACTATCCTTCACATGCCTAGTTGGAATTTTTATAGCCTCAGCAATGTTCAACATGCTTTGGGTTGCTAGTAAAGATTCATCATCATCATTATTGTGTTGTCATTGATGATTTCCTCTATTACCCCTTCATTCATTATGGGCCCAATGATCAATATTATCTCCATATTCACATCCATCATGGTTGTTCCTTTTGTGACATTTTTCAGAAGTAAAAGAAGAGGAAGAAGAAGATGTAGATGAAGAGGGTGAAGAGGGGAAAGGACTACCTCCACCATGATATCTACTAACTCCTATTTGGCTGTCACAACCACATTCATCAATTTTCTTATCATCTTAAAGCTTGTCTAAGCCCTTGCCTTAACTGCCATCTTTGCCTAAACCTGAATTAATGATAATAGATTATAGATTTAGAGCCACACCCCCATCATTAGTAACAAGGGGTGGACAATTTTCATGTTAAGATCCCCCTAAGGGAGGGTCCTCATTGTCATCTTGGTTTAGCAGGAACAAGGGATTGATGAATTGTTTTTCCTTTGCAAACTCATGATGCTTCTCCTAGTGTCAATCTCTCTATCATTATGTTTTAGTGGGATAGTAGTCTTGGTAGTTGTAATCATGCACAACGTACTCCTCTTGAAGATCTTGGATGCCTAACTTCTTAAGAGTTTGAAGTAGCATCATAGGCACAGATCGATCAAGAGGCATTACAATATTGCCTTCCATGTCACACCATTACAATTGTTCATCTTGATGTAGGATGAAGGTGAAGTCAAGCACATACTTATCTGGATGAGTATATACCACCTTGCATTCTTGAGGGATCAGTGGTTTAGCATCATCATGCCTCTGAGAAGAATAAATTTTTTCAAAACAAAGAAAATATTAGTGTGCATATGTGATTATATTATATGTCAGAATGATGTTGATCTTAGGGTTCATTCAATCATGTTAATGATGTTCAGTAATCCTATATAGCACATGTTTCAAATAGAAAGAACCCCCAACAACGACGCCAATGATGAGCAATGAGGTACCCCTATGCCCAACCATACGAATCATGAAGTGCTCACATGCGATCTTAGTTGAATTCTATGGACCCTATGGTTTTCTAGTGCACTAGTTCTCTAGGAAGTAAACTAGACATTAAGGACATTCATTGTCTTCCCAACTACACTTGTGAAGCTCAAGGGTATGGTTTAAGTGTAATTGAGGCACATGATTTTTATCATTTTATATTTTATGGTTTTGGTGCTTGAAATAAATAGGATAGAGAATAAAATAATTTAATATCTACCATAATCTATTGGGCTAACTATTATTCAACTAGTCCTAACATAAGTATCCAGTCCCACTTGTTGTACACATCCTTAACACATATAACGTTGCTAGGTTACCAAGTGTTAAGTGCTATTGGGATTACCAAACATCATATGCATACTTGAAGCGACTATACTTATGTGTTTACTTAATTTCTATTTAGCTTATCTTGCTTAATTACTTAATTATCTTAATTACTGAAGAACATTGAATAAATAATTAAAAATATTAAATGCATGAATAAAACATTTAAGCTATCCAAAATGTTGTAAGGTTTGATCAAAAAGCTTGTCTTTATTGGTGCACACACTATCGTGCTCAAGTACAATAGGGCTCGAATAAAGATCCATACACTCAATGACTCCTGCTACAAGCACTTAGGAAAATATTCTAACTTTAGAATGTAAAAACTACAAGAGCTTCACTACACTATGATAAGATGATGCCTAAACACCATGGGTTCGCATGTATTTATAGGCAAGAATAGACCCTACATCGATAGGGCCACATTAATGCAACAAACGATGTGTCAACGGGGCCTAGTCAATGCAGCCTAGTTGAAATAGCCAATTCACAACTCATCACCTTCTAAAACCATTTCATCTCACTATTTGAATAATCATAACTTATGATTTTAAGTAACATAGATTTATTTTTCCAATTTGGTGGTACTAACATGTGTGTTTTGCTAAACAAGTATGCATTACATTCAACTCCTTAAGTGCCTAAGGAAACTTTTAAGAGTGGTTATACAAGGGCATTAAGAGTTGGAGCCTACTTTGGGGAGGACCCACTTGTATAACTAGTGTATCTTATACTTGCCAAGAGATTCCACATCATCTTGAGCCTTCCAATCACAATAAATACTTTCCATATCCCTCACACTATTTGTTCTAATAGCACAACAATGTTGTCTTTCCCATCCATTCCATCAATACCTCATATACTTTCATAGCCCAAGATTCCTTAATCATAGATGTTCAATGCTCAACAATTGAAGCATCATTTCCATGTCAAGATGCTTTCAACATGATGCATATCTTCCAATCATCCTATAGGACTCAATTTTTTCCAAGAAAAACATTCAGAAATTTTGATCTTTCTATGGTGACATTGTATCTACGATATCGCAGGTCCTACAATATCACATGCATAAAATATTGAAGCTAAGGAGCTCTAATACTCCAACTTCCAACACCCATACCTTGCTTATTATTGCCTCAATTTGCATAATTTTTGAATCTATGTGACTCCAAAGTGATCACCTTAGTCATGGGGGGTACTAGTAAGGAAATTTTGAGTCAATTTTTTCAAAATTACTAACAATTGGAAGGTATTATAAGGGTAATTTTAAGAAACATATTAAGAATTTTTATAGAAAACCACTCATGTTAAGGTCAAAACCACTTTAAGAAGTATTACTGGGATTGTTATTGAAAAAATCTTTTAACTCTACAATCATAATGAATTAAGAACTTGATATGACTAAGGGTATGATTAAGGTATTAAAATATTACTCATTTATGAGAATATTCTAGTAATTCCAAACCCTTGATTGATTGTAGATGGCCCCAAAAAGAGGAGCACAAGGAGAACTCCCACAACTAGTAAGCAAAAGACCACTAGGCCGTGAAAGAGGACAAGCGAGCGAGCAAAATCTACAAGTAGAACAAGGAGAGCAAGAAGCACAATCCTTCAGTACTTATCAATAAACTCCTACCACAAAACAATCTACTCAAGCAGAAGTAGATGTTCCACCAATACCTATCCAGGGACAACAACTTACACTATTACCTAAATGCATTTAGGCTATTTAAGAAAAATCTATCATGTTGACAATAATTGTGGAACTTAACTTTGGTTCATTCTTGGAATTTGCTTTAGAAGCTGTTAAGGCCCAACTTCAGTCATCTCCTTTGTATCCTACTCTAACAAACAATGGAGAATGTTATCTAGGAGAAACACTCTAGTTTTGGCAAAATCAAAAAGCTGATGCTATAGTCAAAATTGAAGGAATCTCAGTATCTTACTCAGTTAAGGCAATAGCGAAGGTATTGAATGTGCCTAATCAAGAAGCAAAAGTGGCACTGATATCTACCAGATCTAACATAGATGCCAAGAAGCTATGGTTATAGTGAGCATATTGCAAGGATGATAAAGAATATAGCAAATTGACTACAGAAGCTTAGATCTATTTCAAAATTGGAACTTATCACCTATTTCCTACCAAAGATTAAATAGAATCTCTACATATGGGGCTAGAGGGAGCACAATACTAATGGGAAAATTTAATGCAAACATCACTCACCTCTACTTCATAGAAATCCAAAGGTAGTTCAAAGAAAAGAAGGAAGGGAAGTTAACACTTCCATTTCCTTACCTTATCCAAAAGTTATGTAAATGGGTTAGTATCCAAGGGTATATAAATGATGCATTAATGAAGGAACAAAATGGTTCCTATGTCAAAATTCTCAAGCCAGTGCCTTCCAAAAAGCACCAATTAGAAGAATAACTAGACATTAAGAAGACTACCCAACCCACAGTATAGCAATAGCAGCAACCACAAGTTCCACCACTGCTGCCACAAGATTATAGCTTATCAATGAGTCATCTACAACAAATTGCAAAAACCATCAATTAGGGAAGTAGGGAAGAGGCCAATTTATTCAAAGTTATTGATGATGTAGTTAGGCCAACTATTTCTACCAATGGATAGATATCACTGTAGTTAGGAGGAGAGGCCCAGTGGTAACAATAGATTTTCAGGAATGCCGCATCATTCCAAGTGATTCTTCAATCAGGAGAATGAGCCACAATTGGGATCATGTAGCACCATGATGTAGTGGGAGTGGTAGAAGTGAGCACAAATCACATTAAATAATCCTTTAATATACATGTTGTGCCACCAACTAATATTTTTGGAGCCAAAGATACTCAAATGATAGCTGGTACCTCTATGACTCCTGCAGAACATGAAGAAGTGTTGGATAGACTATTGCAGATAGGACAAGTTATGATCAATCTATTTGATATTCCTAGTGATATCACTACAAAATAGTCTAAATTAATAGCCACCAAAGGAAAATTAATCATGGCCAAAACTAGGGCAGAACATGTTGAGAATGATATTCACATATTACAAGAAGATCTTGTAGCCCTGCAATTAGAAAGGATAGATCTAAATCAATTCATAACACCAAACTAGATAACACAATTCAGAATTGAGTAGATCAATTTTCTCCTTAAGATCAACAAAGATATAACAAATGAGAAATAAAAGGCAGTATGAAATGCTTTAGTAGTCAAAGCCCAATCATATGCCCATGCCAAAGCTTGTTGCCTTACAAGAAGAAAATAAACAAATTGCTATAGAAAACATGAGGTTGACCATAGTAGAAAAGCACAAAAAAAATCTAGAAGAAAGCATCCATCATTTGGGAGAGCAACTGATGAGGGTCAACCAAGATATGAGCTACCTCACAAAAGAAAACATAATACTCTCTATGAAGGATGTACATGCCATTTGACAAAAATCAGCTGTCAAAATCAACACATGGCAAAATGAGGCCAAGAAACATGCAAGGCTTAAAGAACACTTCCAAGACCAAGTGGGCATGTATAAACAGATAAATGAGAAAGAGATCTAGATGGAAAAGGCCAAAATTAGTTTGGTTATAGCACAAAATCTTGATTGGCAACCCATCTTAGATAGCATGACCCAGGTCTATCAAGCAGAAGTGAAAAATAAAAACCTACAAATAGAAGACTTAAAAGAATACATGCCATTAGCAAACCTCTGATATGCTTTGGCCATGTTAATAATAGGCAGGCCTAGAAATTAACTATAACAACAAGTAACAACCACTTATGCTTTATATGAGAAGGAGTTTGTAGATAGAAAAGATGCTCTACAAAAACTTCAAGTAGCAAACTCAAAACTAGAAGTAGTTAAGGTTAGCTACTAGGGGTAAAAGGATGTAGTAGTGAATCTAGCCAAAAGATTAATAGACTATCATGAGCTCAGAGAAAAGGCTAAAGCTTTTGAAGAAGAATGACAATAGTTTGCAGTGTGGTATGTTAAAGCCAATCAAATGTTTCTGCAACTACCATGTCCATGGAATGTGCCATATCCATCAAACATTGGTTCATTAGCATGGACAATACACAATCTAAGAACAGAAGAAGAGAAGTTGTAGGCACCCTTGAACAAATATCAATTCAAGAGCTTGAAAATAAGGGAAATAAACCTATGGAAGATCCACCTCCATCCAAAACAACATAAGGCTACAATCAACTTTGCCAAATTTTTTTTTTCATTATTTGTCAAAATTGTTATGTCATGTGTTCATTTTTGTAAACTCGACTATGGCACTAGAGAGTCATGTATATAGAAGTCAATGTCATGTAAATCTACTTTCCAGTATTGTAAGGAACTCCATCCTCATTTTTTTTT
Source organism: Gnetum montanum (assembly GCA_015680685.1). NCBI lineage: Eukaryota > Viridiplantae > Streptophyta > Gnetopsida > Gnetales > Gnetaceae > Gnetum > Gnetum montanum. The sequence continues at coordinate 292,436 of MNCI01035040.1, read as the reverse complement.
AACTTGAGGATGAGTTTTCAGTCATTCATGGGGGTATGATAAACCCAGAAATTTTGAACCAAAGATATCTTAGATATGTTATCGTATCTCACCATACGTTATCATATAAATGATATCAAGGGATGCATGCCAACCTATACAAGCAACAGTTGGATGCATCGATCTGCAGTAGATTGATAGCTTAGTAATAGAACCCTTTGAGTTTGTTTTCTTGAATTTAGTACTTATTAATGTGTGCCCGCAGTGTGATGTTAAGTGATTGAACAGAGTATTTATTTGAGTGTGATGTACTTGGACACATTGCATGACCAAAAATAAAGATCGAGATTACTTTCCATCATTGCAGCAACACTTAGTTTTATGTCTATTTTTAATTAGTTTACTGTTTTACTATTTTCATAGTTAATGTTTACGATTACTTGCAATCTAGTTATAATGTCATTAAGCGAAATAAGTACAACTAATCTTGAGCATGTAAGTGTAACTACTTGGTAACTTTNATTAAGCGAAATAAGTACAACTAATCTTGAGCATGTAAGTGTAACTACTTGGTAACTTTGTAGTACTATCACTTGGTACACCCAGTAGTGTAGTACTTGGTAATCCTAGTATTAGTTACATGAAGTCCAAGATGTGACTGAAAGATCAAGATTAGCTACTCATTGCAAAGGCTATTTTAGATTTTTTTTACTATTACTTAGATTTAGAAACTTTTACCTTCACTTCATGTTTATTAGGATGACAATGGCCAATGCAACATCAATATCATATACCTCACTGTGAGTTAAACCATACACATTAATTTTACTAACTCATGTGGGAAGATAAGAATCATGAATGCTAGATAATTACTGGTATAATCACATTTCCTTGTCTATGAAGTTTAACTGGGATTGTGCATGAACACTCATATCTCGTATGATTGGATGTTGGATACTTCACCACTCATCACTGACAAATATGATGTAGTATTTTTTATGGTTTACAATGACTAGCTTGCAATGTATTTCATGTTTTTATGCTAGCTTATCATGACAGGCAGCATGAATTTAGTTTACTTTGACTTGCATAATTTCTAGTGTACTTTTTATTTACATTGGTCAACATAATTCACAACATATTTTGTGATTTATGATATGAATTACATTTTACATCATAAGCCAGGCTAGAAATAATTTGGCATGAGGATGCCTTTGGACTACAATGAAATAGGGTTACATGGAAGATTTTTGAGAGGGATTCAAAGCATTCCTTTCACTCTTGAACCCAAATCAAAGTTACATCAAAATTACATGAACGGAGCTCAAGCTTTCCCTTTTTGTCTTAACTTGATTATCAAAATAATTAAACTAAGTGGATGTTGCAATGATGAAGTAATCTCAATCTTTATTTCCGATCATGTGCATGTCCAAGTACGTCACACTTGAATAAAGGATGCCCTATAATTACAAACATCACACTACAGGCATGCACTAGGAGAAAGGGTTGAGAGGAAAAAATAACAAAAAGACTCTAACTATACTAACTCCTAAAACTGACCAAAGATTGCTAAAAAACTAACTCCCTTCCCATGCACCTACATGTGTATTTATAGGTCCACACAGGAGTCATGATATCGCGTATCCGATATCGCGACCTGGCTATGATATCATGTACCTGATATTGAGGCTTCGATAATGGGGGTCCGATATCATAGCCTGATGAATTACAATTCATCATAACCCCACGACTGAATGACAACTCGTCCTGGAGTCAAAAATGAGAATAAGATCCATTTATTACACAGTGGATAGGTATGGGATTATTGGCTGATTGATGATTTATTCATACTGCAGTGGAGAACTCAATAGGACAAAATTGGGACACAACACATAATTACAAATTACAGCATTACAACATTGCAAAGTTGCAAAATTATAAACTTTATTTGGCTCATGTGGTTCCAAGTGGCGGTGGCTCCTCCATGGGTTACTTCCCCTTTTCTTGTGCTCTAGGTTTTGGGATTTGATGACATTGAAGTAGTGCCTGGAGCTTCTCCTCTTCTTTTCAGGGATCCTGTGCCATCCATGATAATGCTCCAATGCTTGATGGGGTCAGCACCTCCCATGGACACGGTTGTTGTGGGAACATCTTATTTTCCTTGATATACCAAGCCGTAAACAATCATTGTTCCTCCTCATAAGCTCTGGCTTTGTCCCTGTACTCCTGAAAATCTATAAGCCATTGAGCCAAGTCCATTGTGACATCTTTTTGTCCTTGGTAGCTTACTTTAACCATCTCCAATTCATAATTTGTGACTTCCAACTTCTACAATGTTTTCTTGTGTTCTGCAAATTCTGCTTCATACGTGGCGTAGGTGGTAGCTACTTGCCTCTCGAGCTCTGTCCTCGGGCGCCCTGCTATCAACATGGCTAGATTGGCATACCGCAGATTTGCCAACTCCATGTACTCTATGAGATCCTGAATCTGCAGGTCCCAGCCTTTAAGTTCCGCCTGGTGGACAAATGCATATGTATCCAATATGGCCCACCAATCAGTGTGTTGAGCACTGAAAGTGTTGATGTGGGCCTTGGCCATATGGATCTCTTTTTCGATAACTTGCTTGTACATTCCCACCTGGTCTCACAAATGCTCCTTTAATTTTTCGTGCCGCTTGGCCTCATTTTTCCACGCACTTATTTCAATGGTTTTCTTTTGATGAATGGCACGTACCTCCTCCATTGAGAGGGTTCAATTTTCTCTAACTAAACGGTTCATGTCCTAGTTGACCCTGATCAACTGTTCTTGTAGCCGCTAAAAATTTTGTTCGAGAACAATCTTTTGTTTCTCCACAAAGGTCAACTGAAGATTGTCGACAACAAGCTGTTTATTCTCTTCTTGTAAGGCCTTGAGTTCCTTAGCATGTGTGTAGATTTGTGCTTGTGCCTTGGAGACATCCTAGTCGGCCTTCTCTTTTTCCTCTGCCACTCTTTTATTATCCACCAATAATTTGTTAAGTTACTCTATCCTGAAGGTGTCCAGCTAGTCTGTGGGAACAAGTTGAGAGGAATCCCACTATGTGACTTGCAGGGTTACGAGCCTTTCTTGTAGTCTTGCCAATTTCGCTTTTGCATGCTCAGCCCTTATCTTTGTCATGAACAGCTTCCCATTAGTGGAGATGAGGTCTAATTGTGCTGCCATAACATTCTGTGGGATGTCAAACAAAGACATCATCACATGTCCTATTTGTAGCAATCAATCAAGCACATCCTCATGCTCCGCAGGAGTCATTGAGGAACCGGCCAGAGTTTTAACATCCCGTGCTCCTATGAAATCTACCGATGGCACAACAAGGATGTTAAAAGATTCTTTAATGTGGTCTGTGACCACCTCTACAGCTCTCACTACATCCTAGTGCTGCATGACCACTACTGTGGCCCCTTCAACAGTCTCCAATTGCACCTAAAAGGATGTAGTGTTCCTTGAAATCTATTGTGACCAATGAGTCTCCCCTCCTCCTGTCTGAATGGACACGTTGCCCTGTGCACGATCTATAGAGACAGTGGATCATATGGTATCATCGATGACACAGAAGAGATTTACATCATCATGACTTCCCCAACTGACCGTCTTAGCAATGGCCCTCAGATGGCTCATTGATGGTTGGTAATCTTGCGGTGGTGGTGGTGGTTGATCTCACTAGCTCGTGCTGGGCCCTACTTCTTGTTTTTGACTAGGTCCTATGCTTGGAAGTTGGCTAGGCCCTGCAAGTTGAGTTGCAATGGGCCCCACCATCTATTCTTACTCTTGTTTTAGCTCCAGCATCTCACCAGCACTTTTCCTTACAGCTAGTGGCTTCAGCAGTTTGGTGTACGAAGCATTTTGGGCTCTTCTAAGGATGTCATTGGTGTATCCCTAAATACCAGCACACTTGTATAGCTTCTTGATGAGACAAGGGAAGGGCAATGCAAACTTCCCTGTCTTCCATTCTTCAAACTACCTTAAGATCTCCATGAGATATAGTTGAGGCAAGTTAGCATTAACCTTTCCCATCAATATCACACTTCCTCTTACTACATATGTTGAAATTCTATTTAATCCTTTTGTGGGAAAGATGTGAAAAGTTCCAATTTTAAAGTATATCTTCTCTTCCAATGTCAACTCTCCATAGGTCTTATCTTTCTTACCGTACACCCTGTCTAACCAAACCCTTCGTGCACCAACATTAGAGAAAGTAGACAGATGAGCAACCTTTGGCCCTATGTTTGGAAGGTTTAACACTTCTGAAATGGCTTTGATGGAAAAATCAATAGAAACACCACAAATGTCAACTGTGGTGCCTTCTTCTTTATTGTGCCAAAATTGGTACGTTTCTCCTAAGTACCAAGCACCACTTTCAAAGAGGATAGACCATAATGGAGACCCTTTGAGGTGGTCCCTAATGACCTCAAGAGCGAATTCTGTGAAGGGTCCAAAGTTTAATTCCATAATCACTGCAGCTGATGTGGACCTTTCACGGATGGCCTGAACACACTCCGGGGGCAACATGAGGTGTTGTCCCTGTTTAGGCACTACAGTAGCTCCTCCTTCTGCCTACCTTGATTGTACAGTGGTAGGGGCTTCTTGATGGATACTGAATGATTGCTCCTCCTACTCTGCACATTATCTTTCACCTCTCCTAGGTCGCTTGGCCACACCTTGAGAGGGACCTTCTTGTTGTCCACGCTTTGGGGCCATCTTCAATCACACGAGACCAATCATTAGTAAGGTTGCTTACCAAAGTTAAGTTATACCTTACTTCTTGCCTTAATGAGTTCATTCTTATTCCGTGTGAATTTAAGTTAGGAATAAAAGGTTTTAGTATTTGGCCCTCTTTACCTAGGTGGCCTTAGAGTTTTAATTCCCTAGTATAGATGAGGAGATAAAAAAATTTTGGCACTTATAACTAATTACCCTTGATAATGTCCTTCAGTTGATAACGAATTCTAGAAAATTTATGCGAAATTCAGTGTGTACCCCTCCCCCATGACTAGGTTGAACTCTCCAGGTTTAGATAGGTCCAAATGGAATGAAAATCGGACCGCAAGCAAGCAAGTGATGATTGATAGATCGAGAGATGCGCAAGTCGCAAGTCATAGAACAAAATTTGAAAAATTCCCCCACATGAACAATACAAATGATATGGACATGCGCTGGGGGGTCCATATTTATAGGGTAATAGGACACGATATTGCGTACGCAATAGCGCAACCCCTATATCGCATCAAAAGTGATATCGGGGACCCGATATCGCGGCCTACCGAAATTTAGGGATTTTTTATATCTAATAAATTTTTTGAAATTTTATATTATAAATTAAGGACTTTAGATCGATGCAAAGGGTCTAGGGTAATGTCGATTAGATTGGAAGGCACAGAGAAAGTATAATGGTGTAAATTCTAGCAGTAAAGTTCCTAAAGAATATGAGGAAATAGGACATGTATTGGTACATTGGAACGTTTACTAGAAGGATAATGGTAAGGGAAAGAATATTGTAATACAGGGAAGGTGTAATATGATGGGATGGTGATGTGCAACAAGAACAAATTACGAAAGTCACGTAAGTGGGGTCCTCCCCAAAGCAGGTTCCAACCTATAATGCCCTTGCATAACCACACCTTACAATGTTCGTAGGCATTAGAAGGGTTAAATGTAATCTACACCGATGCAACAAAACACACACATGCTAAATACCACTATGATGAGGTATGAATTCTATGCTACACAACACACAAGTCAAAAATACATGAACAGCGAGATGAGGCGAATTGTAGAAGGGATTTTAGAGATTGGGACATGAGGTAACTAACTCAGGGCATAATGAATCTTGTGTGTAAGGCATGATTAGTGTGTCATTTTCCTGTCACTCCAAAATCAAGACCATGTCCATTCCTTCGATCAATAACATTGCATTGCTTCTTCCCATGATGGACAACCATAAGAGCACCGTGACAGCAAGGCGTACAATCACTTAGCATTTCATCCAAGGGAGGAGTTATTTTTGCTTTGCGGCACACATGTTTTTTTTTAAGTATTGCTTAATCCAGAGAAGCTGCCTACCTTTGGGCATGAGTGCATGTCTTTCCAATGATACCCCCTAGAATAGCATTATTTTTTTCTAGTTGAGTGCCTTTTGATTACTCTTACTCCCATTTTTCGTTAAATCTACAAGGATCTTAGTACAACCAAGCTGCATGATAACTCTTACATATGCCACCAAAGAGAATCCACAAGTCCCCTTGATGTCACACCCTAACCATTCCTTCTTGGTCCATCATTCTTCACTCTGGGCATAATGAGCACAAAATTACTTTAAGATTTAATGATGTCAAAAATATCATTATACCCAGAGTAGAACCTCTTATTAATAGAATGGGTGGATGGATGTTGTGGGCTCATTGTTCAAATATTTAGTCACCTGAGACTTGATAGCAGAGAACAACACCTCAACTAATGAGTCACATGAGTGTTTTATTTGTGGATGAGATTACTCATAAAAAGATAAACAACAAGCAAATAAAAATAAAAAGATAAAACAATCAACTTGAAAGATGAAACAATAAATAAAAAGATTAAAAACTGGAAAACAAAAAATTATAAAATCAAAGAAAATGAAAAATGTTTATTAATTCTGCTTGTTATTAGAATGGGAGATATCCCCCATAACTAAAATGTTAAGCATGGCAAGAATTAATAAATGGAAAGTTGGAATCCTTGCATGTTGGAAATATCGATACCTGGCCATACTTACCCCATTGGGGTTCACACATTTGGTTAAAGTTGACATAGTGGGGCAAGTTATAAGATGTAGTTACTAGGTAAAGAGTTGACCCACTATGATACTTATGACCATAAGATGGTATGCAAGGATCAATATGTCTCCATATGTGGTGATATTCATTGGGCTACATAGTTGTTGGAGTAGTGGTTGGTGGCCCTGATAAGGTAACATGAGATGTTGGGTTTGTGAAGGAAGATGAACCAAAATGTTGAGCTTGTGCTAAGTTGGAGGATGCAGTGGGCTTGGAACTGTGTTGTCCCTTTCTATGATCATGTCTAAAGAAGGGGTGCCTTGGATGTTGTGGAGGATTCCCACTACTATTGATAGTAGAAGCACAAGTAATGTTCGTGGGTTGATGCTGCGATGCAAACCCTTCGGATACAATTGGTGGTGATATAGAAGGAGGTGAGAGATGAAAATATTGAAATTGAGGAGAGGTGTAACGTACATGAGGTCGTGGTCATGTTGAAGAGGATATGGGTTGATAGTACTAAGGAGAATGATAATAATAATGTGGTGAGATAGAGGATGTTGACCCGGTTGAAGAAACATGATGTTGAACTTGATAAGCACTTGGGTTCAGATGATATGAAGGGTGTAACCAGTTTAAGGGTGGTCTCCCCCACGATTGGGATTGTTGCCACTGTGATTGAACACATTATTTTTGTACAAACTCTGGATGTAACATTCTTCCCCAATGCTCATGTAAATGTGACAAGATTGGACATTGACCCTTGGGGTGATCGTATAAGCAAATGTTGCATTGATACGTATGATTAGCAGTTGAGCTCTTATTTTCTTCAACCCTTCTTTCCGATTGTCTAAAGGTGTTATGTCCTGTTTCTTGGTTCATCATGGTTCTATCTCTAATAATGTTGGCATATTCTTCACGTCTTCCATGTATCCATTTCATCATCTTATTGATCTTTGCCTCAATTTCATCTAATGATTGTAGTGTTGGCAAAGATGATTCCACCTCCTTGGGGTGAGTTGATTTCTCCTCTTTCTGATTATGGACCTTTGTTGATTTAAGATTTTGGTCCCGTCGAGATTTTTCAACATTCTCCCATTTAGCCATTTCTCCTTCTTCTTTTTCCAACCGTTTAATAAGCTCTTGGAATTGATGGGTTTGTAGTTCATATAGTTGACCTACGGCATACATCCATAGAGTCCCCCTTGTTTCATTATGGACCCCATCTATGATATGGTACATTAGCATCTCCTCAGAGAACCCATGGCCTGGGCAATTGTTTAACGGTGCATAATATCTATCTAAGGCCATGTTCAAGGGTTCATGTTTCACTTGTTTCCACTCTTGGATTTGTTTCCTCAAGGCTGACACTCTCACATAGGTTTGATATGTTTCGTTGAAGAGTTCTACCATTGTTGGCCAACGTCGAATTAATTTTCATTTTAGGGACCTATATCATACTTTTTCTTAGCCAATGAGTGTCGCAGGAAAGAGCTTAAGTTTTTATCACCCGTTATCAATATTGTTCCATACACAGGCATCATGGAAGGCTTGTAGATGATGTTGCAAATCTAGATCATAGCCTCTTGAAAATTTGAGAAAGTTGTTTAAATCAAGCCTGGGTAGACAACTTTCCTTGCTATCCCTATGGGATATTCGAATAGCCTCTTATATATGCATTAGGCTCTTAGTGGCTAGCAAGGGTTCATCGTCATTGGGTAGGTTATGCATTTGTGAGTTGGGATGATGTTGTCTTTTTTTATGTCCATAAGAGACCCCTACTTCAGATTGAGTATCCCAAACTTCATCTTCATCATCATATAATTATTTGGTTCTCCAATGAATTGCCTTACTAGTTGTTGTGTTATCGTAGTCTTGTAAGAGAGATATTGTTGTGAATTTGTGTGTGATTTATTTGCAATTACTTACTTCTTCTTTTTTCCTAAAATATGTATCGTTAATACTTGTTACAGTGATCTTGTATGATGTAACTAATCTAAATAACTAGCACCGTCCCTGGCAATGGTGCCAATGATGAGTGGTGAGGTACCCCTACACTCAACCATACAAATACTAGCGTTTCACACACGATCTGGTTGAACTCCGTAGAAGAGCTAGTTGTGGTATCCAAATAGTTACTCGTTAATTACAATTTGTTGTCTTCCCACCTAGACTAGTAATTGCTTTGTCACGTATGGTTTTGTCCAAAGTGAGGTGTATGATATGTTCCTAAACGAATGCTACTCCTGAAGGTAATGGGAAATAACTTTAACTAAGCTAAGAGGAAAAGGGAGAGAGGGAGCTAAGCTAAGAGGAGATAGGGGAAGAGAGTCTAAACTAGCCTGAGTGCGATGAGAATCCATTCGTTAATCATCCGTACACATCTTAGGCCTCGTGCACGACTACCATTGGGATTACCAAGTGCATGGCCCAAGTACACTACTGGGATACCAAGTAGTCACAGGTAGATGCTCGTGATCAAGTTGTACTCATTCCACATTTAAGGAGTTTAGGGTGAAGAGATATTAACTACAAAAAACAATAATTAAATAATTAAACTAAGTGGATGTTGCAATGACGAAGTAATCTCAATCTTTATTTTCGGTCATGTGCATGTCCAAGTATGTCACACTCGAATAAAGGATGTCATACAATTACAATCATCACACTGTAGGCATGCACTAGGAGAAAGGATTGAGAGGAAAAAATAACAAAAAAACTCTAACTAAACTGACTCCTAAAACTGACCAAAGACTCCTAAAAAACTGACTCCCTCCCCATGCATCTACATGTGTATTTATAGGTCCACACAGGAGTTGCAATATCGTGTATCCAATATCATGACCTAGCTGCGATATCGTGTACCTAATATCAAGGCTTTGATATCAGGGGTCCGATATTGTAGCTTGATGAATTACGATTCATCACTTGGTTTTCTTAACTTTTCTTCTCTTTTTTTTTTGAAGGATGAAACCTTCTTTGGGTTTCAGTGTTAATGCTAAGTTTGGTTATTATGTGAAATAAGGCATTTGGACATTAGATGAGATAAGTAACAAGTATTTAAGGCACATCATATGGCAAGGATGCAAAGACATCGCACATGATATTTCATCATAAATGGGATGTCAAGGGATGAAGCTAATGCATGGTTAGCTTAGAAGGGGTAGCACAGAGGATAAAAGATAAAGTACTACTAGCATGGTTAAAAAAGTTAACAAAATCATGTGTTGAGATCACATAGTGGCTTATTGCTGGGATGAATCATGCCTCTGTGATTACTCATAGTTTATCCTACAAACACAACCAAGAGAAAAAAGAAACAAATTAAAGAAATAAAAGGTAACATGCCATTAACAAGCAACTAGTGGCTATCATGGATAATGACTAGCAGAACTCTAAAATATTGTATTTTCTTTTAGCGATTTACAAAGTTTACAGTGTTTTTGATAACAAGAAGGAAAGGCCTTGCAAAATTGCTTATCACAGGTCAGTAAGTCTCATCAATGTTACACATCCACTTTAAGCTACAAACCAAGAAAATGATAACTAAAAAGTAAAGAAGTAAGCGCTAGATATAATATGACTTCAAATAAAAATGATTGACCAAATTAGTTAAAACATTCCCATCTAGATCTACTATCCTGAAGGCTTTATTCCCATAAGCCTTGGTCACTAGGAAGGATCCTTCCTAGTTAGGCAAACACTTTTTTGCAAGTTTACAAACAACTTTAACGATTAGGTCTCCTTCTTTCATGTTCTATTAATTTAGGTCATAATGGTATTATCATCTCTGCTTAGGTAATACTTAATGTTGGCTAGTGTCTACATTCACTACACTTCCACTAAATCCAAATCAATATTACACAGTTCATTATTCTGTTGATCATTAATGTAGTTAGATAGAGCTATCCTCAAGGATGAACCATATAATTCAAGAGGCAAAATAGCTTCAATCCATAAACAAGGCTATATGAGATAATGCTTATCGTAGTGAAAAATATTGTCCTATAGTCTCATAATGCGTATAACAATTGTTCATGACACCTACATTTATAACTTTAATGTTTTCTTAAGAAGATTGATGATAAATTTATTACTGGCTTTAGCTTTCCCCTTAGCTTGTGGATAATATGGTGTGGAGAAGGAATTTTTAATGTGTAATTGTTTACAAAAGGCTTGCATTTCATTACTACTAAACTATGGTCCATTGTCAGTAATAAATTGACATACTTGTTGTAACACTATATTATCTAAAATAAATTGACACATTTCTTGTGAAGTTGTTTTTCTTAGAGATATTGCTTCAACCCATTTTGTAAAATACTTTGTTGTAGTGATAATGAAGCTATGTCCTACAAAGAACTTAGGCATTATAGGTCCAATAACATTGATTCCTTATTGTTGAAATGGCCACATGATCTAAGTTGTATGCAATTCTGTTGATGGCACGTATAGATTTTGCGAGGTAGTGAGATTTTGCGAGGATTCACCATACATGAGGTAGAACTTAGTATGATCATACCACTCAAGTTGATATGTATCATCAATGGCTCCCACATAAATGCTTTCGGTATGTTGCATGATTAGTTGAGCATAATTTTCTATCATAGAAGGTAATTTGCTAAAAATGTCAAGAGTCACACTTAAGGCTAGCATAGCAATAGCATCAGTAAGTGTGTTTTCTGCTTAGGGAACATGTTGAATGGCAACCTCTATAAAACATTGGATAAGTGTTCTAGCTAGGTTATAGTAAGGTAACAAGTGCTCAGCTTTAATAATGTACACCTTGGTTACTTGGTTAACTACTAGTTGAAAATCACCTTTTATGATGAAATGTGTATATCCTCAATCACGAGCTATCATCAATTCCCTAACTAGTCCCTCGTATTCCACCATATTATTGATGCATGGAAACTTAAAGTGATAAGCGAAAGGTTGGATTTTGCTAGAGGGAAGTATTATGATCACAGCAACACTAGCCCCATGCATAGTTGAAGTCCATCGAAATGCATAATAGCCTCATAGCCTTCAGTCATGCTATTAATAACATTAATGTATTCATCTAGGAACTCAGAATATATGGTTGTGTTATCTTATATTGGGAAAGTGGTCAACTATGCAGCTATGGCTTGGCCTTTTGTTACAGCTTGTGATACATAGTGTAGCTTAAATTAAGCTATTATGGCTTTCCATTGAGCTATTCAACTACTCTTACAAATGTTGGTTATGGTAATCCTTAGCACATTATCTTTGTATATGATGTTGACTTGTGTGCTAAAAAGGTAATGCCTCCATTTCTTTAAAGAGTAGACTAAGACCAAATAATGCTTTTCAAGATCAGTGTATCTAGTCTCATAAGCTATTAATGCATGGCTTAAATAGTATATTGGAATCTTTGTTTCATCCTCTCATTTTGATAGAATGAGAAAGCAATGGATGTATCTAAGATTACAAGGTATATGAAAAATGGCTTATCCTTTTCATGCAAGTATACAATTAGTAATTGCGCTAACTCTTGCTTAATGTTGTCAAAAGCTTCTTAGTATTCATTTGTCCATTCAAAGTGAATCCCTTTCTTAAGTAAATGTTACATAGGTTATAACTTATCTGTAAGACTCAAGATAAACCTACAAATGAATTATCTACCTTGCAAACCACATAGCTCCTTGAGGTTACTAGGTGCCAACAGGTTGGTTATGGCTTTAACTTTATCTAGATCAACACATATTCCTACTTTTAAAACTACAAAGCTAAGCTTTTTTCTGGTTTTAACACCAAAGACACATTTCTTGGGATTTAGTCAAAGTTCATACTAATACAACATTAAAGGACCACATTCAAGTCTTGCACATGATCAATGGCTACCTTTAATTTCACTGTGACATCATCAACATAATCGTCAAGTAATCCTAGCATGTAATCACTAAAAATGTAGGTCATAGCTCTTTGGCATAATACACTTGCATTTTTTAAGATGAAAGGCATCATGGTATAACAAAAGGCTCCCTACAAGGTCATGAAAGTTGTATATAATTAATGTTTTGAGTTAATCCTAACTTTGTTATATCATGAAAACTCATCCATGAAGGATAATAATGCATGGCCTACAATTGTATCAATAAGTTGATCAATACTTGATAGGGGAAAGTTATCTTTAATGGTTGCTTTGTTAAGATCATCAAGATCTATACATATGAGGATGCTTCCATTCTTCTTGGGACTACCCGATGTTGGGCACCTAGTCTGCATAGGCAATGGCTCTAATGAAACATACTTGGTAATGTTTTTTAATTTCATTACAAATGGCTAAGGCTAGATCAAGTAGAATCTTGCAAATCTCTTGCTTAATAGGCTTTATGCTAGCATCTAGTATAATGTTGTGTTGGATGAGATGTGGGTCAAGTCCCAACATATCCTCATAAGACAATGTGAAAGCTTTGATGTTATCTTACAGTGTTTTGGTGATATTTTGGGTAAGACTAATTCAAGTGTGGTACTTAGTTTCAAAGTTTTCTCCTTACCATTATGTGTTGTGATAAGGATTTCTACAAAGGGATCCTTAGTAATATCATCCAATGTTTTCTCAATTACAGCTATGTATTAGAAGAGGTTACCAAGCTTAAAATCTAGGTATCCTTGGTCAATCAATCAAATGATATCCCTGAATGATTCATTCAGGCTTAGGGATAATCTGAGTTGTCATTACATCTCCATCATTCAATATACATCAAATGGCATCCGTGTTGTACATTGACCAAATATTTTTATTTAAAGTGATACCATAGACTAAATTATGTATTATCCTTGCATTCAATTAGTACAAAGGTAACGTATTATTGTGAATTTCCAAAGATTGTGCTGTGAATGTAAAAAATAATATATTTCATTGTTAAGGCAGCAGATTCCCTTACTGGGCAGCCCATTCCCTATAGGAGCGTATTTCCCATTGGCAGCATTTTCCTTATTATTGGCAGCGTATTTCTTACTGGCTAGCGTTTTCCTTCTTATTGGTAGCGTATTTTTAGGATTTATGCCAGGGTTTACGAGTCTATTTTTCTGGGTCAATGTATTTCTAAGGCACTGTATTTTTGGAATTTATGTGAGATTGCTTTTCTGGGGCAACATTTTTCTTAGGCAGCATGAGCCTACAAGCAGCGTTTCCCGAAGCAAAACGTTTTTCCTTGCAGCAACGTTCTCTTGAGGGGATTAGCATTGTCTTTGGCTGCAATGTTTTTGTGATAGAGTTTTTCTCAGGAAGCCAGCGTTTTTCGGGATTTACGCTAAAATTTATATTGAACAACATATTTTCCCAGTGCTTTCCTCAGCAGCATGATCTAGCAGGCCAGGGTAGCGTATTTCATGGGCCATCGTTTTTTCACAAGGCAAGGTAGCGTATTCTTGCAATCAGCATTTTTGCTAGGGAACAAAGTTTTTGTTAGCATTTTCTCCGGTAAGTAGCGTTTTCCTTGGGAGCAGGGTTTTGCTAGAATTTATGCTGAGATTTACATGGAACTGCGTATTTCTCCTAGTGTTTTTTGAGGTAGCGTTTTCTTTTAAACTCATGTTTTTCTTCTCTAGGGTTATGTCGGCATCATATCCCTCAACGTTTTGGTTTGGCAACGTTTGTCGAGGAGAGAGCATTTTCAAGGGCAGCATATTTTTTGTTATTCTTGGCATTTTCTTAGGCCATCGTTGGCACAGGGAGTAGCAGCATTTCTTTTTCAGCTAGGACCACAGGTTTAGTGTGCTTTTAGGCTGCGCAAGAGCTGGCAAGAATAGTATTTTTCAACACAGCTGAGGGGAGGAATGATACCGTTTTTGTTGGTAACACAAGCAAGGAAGTGTAGCGTTTTCATGGGAATGTAGGCAGGAAGAGGTAGCATATTTTCTTAGTCAGCGTAGGCAAGGAAGGGGGTAGCGTTTTCTCTTGGCAGTGTAGGGTGGGAAGGAATAGTGTTTTTCTGGCCAACATTTGGCAGCGTATTTTCCAAATTATGATGGATAGTGTAAACACTAGCATTTTTTCCTTGGCTACATAATTTAGGCTAGGCAGCGTTTTTCCTAACGTTTTTTCCTCTCTATAGGATTTTTCCTATAGTGTATTTTCCCATGGGCACACTTCTAGATTTACATGAGAATTTACGCTAGATGACAAATCTCTAGCATATTTTTGGCAAGAATAGGCAAACGTAACTCTAGCATATTTTTCGTAGTTCATTTAAATTGGTAACTTTTTTACCATTGGTTATAACATTTTTTTGTGAGAGATGTCCTAGAGTGGTGGTTCTCTTGGGCTCTCCCCATGGTTCGGGGGCCATAGAACACATTCAGGCACCCTTGGGTGACTCAAGTGTTAGAAAATCCACCTCGGCTTGGTGGTACCAAGCTAACAATAGAACACCCTCCTATTGCAACTCTCTTCTCTAAGTCCTCTTCATTCCCCTCTTCTCCGTGGAGAACTACATGGCCCTGAGTCTATGGTGGTCGTAGATATGTAGGCAGCCAAGACTAGATAGTTTTGGTGCGGTGCTAGGCCACACCTTGTACCAGATCGTGAGGGATCTAGGGGTGAGGCACCTCCCCTTGTAGGTGTATCGTCTCCCCTCCCACCGATGTTATCTACAAGGTTATGTGTGTGCTTGTTTGCTTGGTCCTTGTTTTGGAGTTGGTTACCCTCCATGAGGTGTGTGGTCATGTGCGTTAAAAAGTTGTGCTTTTGCCTGCACTTACTCGTGAGATGCTTGCTTGCTTGAGGCGTATTCCCTAGGTCTTCCGCCCCAAATCCATTGGATCTTCGTGAATTCCTTGGGGTGTCGGACAACGTCGAGGCAACGTTGTTATAGATGGTATCGGAGCGTTTTGAAATTGTGTTTGGATATGGTTGTGCTCTTTGGTTGTGTTACTCCATTGAGCTTGTTTGGTTAATGGTCCCTTCGGATTGATACCTAGGTGATCTAGGATCATATCCTTATGTATTTTTGAAGAGTTGCCTGATGGCAATGTTCTCCGCTCTTCATGAGGGGACAGATGAGAAATTGTGAGCAATTGATGTATGTTGCTCTCCGTGAGGATATAAACAATGTCGTTGTGGTGATGTCCTCCACTTGTGTACTTGTGGTTGAACTTGTTGTGATTGTATGCGATATGGTTGAGAGGAGTTTTACTGGCAACTCAGGAATTTTGTTGCTCAAGGAGCTCTCATCTTAGGTCTCCAGTGATTCATCTGGGATGAATCGGACCCAATCTCTGCTCGGTTTCCACCCAAATGACATGTTTCGAGATGGCATTTGTTGAATCATGCAGGATATGAGATCCTTGGAACTTCCACTCAGCTTAGATACAGTGAGTATGGGACAATACAAATTGGGATAAGATGGTTTCCAGGTACCTCAAGATGGAGGTCCTTCGAACATGTGCTCTTGGTGAGCCTTGTTCTGGGTGGACTAAGACCATTGTCGGTAGACTTCGTACATTCGTGCTTGCGATTGTATGTTTGTCTATTTGTGTATGCGTGTCTTCTTGGTTGCGCTTTCAAATTCTGTATGCGTATCTTGGTTATTTCTATCGTTTGTAACGCAAGGCTTCATGTTTTACGCGGTATGATGACTTATTGTTGGGAACATTGGGGATGCAGTGGTTGTTTGTGTCATCCCAAAACCAAATGGTTGTTGTCTTGTTTGACAACTTCTTGTGCATGAGGCATGACTGCCCTTATTGTTGATCCTTGTGAGTTGTGCTCCTTTGTTGAGCTGGTGGTGTTGCCCTTGGGCTCGTGGCATCACTATTTTGATTGGTGACATTTCTTAGTCACTCTAATTTGAAAACTATTGGTGTGGGTCATCCTATTGTTGGTTCTTGTTGAGACCGCATCTCTTTTGATGAGAGTCTTCTTGTGAATGCATCCTTCGTGATGTTGCTCATTGTTGCGAGAATTGGTTTGATGTAAACTTGTTGTTGGATAGACCTTGGTCTTCCACCTTATTTTTGGGTTGAGATGACGATTGTCTATTGCCCATGACTCATACGATTGTGTTGAGATTTTGGTCTTGGTTGAGGCCAGTGTTAGTTGCTGAGAATGATTGTTGTGTATGAATCTTGAAATTCTGAGAGTGTGCTATCTCTCTCTTCGTGTGCCTCATGATGAAATTGTTTGTTCGAGTGGAGATGTAATTTATCCATCAATGTTTTGCATGATTGAGCTCTATGCATGTTGTTGAGATCTTGATTTTTATGATGTGCAAGAGTGATATGACCTTGTTATATGATCATGCTTGATGGTTGTGTATGAGGCTGATGTGCTAATCATGTTCCTGCTAACTTCTATATTTTTGAGCTTGTGTCTCAATGTTTGTAGGTAGCACGGGTACAAAGATGCAGCCAGTGGTGACCTCAGTTGATTCTATGAGCACTATGTTTATGGGGAAGATATGTGCTCCTGAGACCTTCATGAACTGATTATTTGGTCTTAGAATCCCAACATTGGGTTACGGATTTATCAGTACCTTGGCTGTGATGGATCAACAGGTACATTATAATTTGTTTGCCTCTCAGTGCTGGGGGAGCATTAATAGAGGATGGTGATTTATCCTAGACCCTACAGATATTGGGCTAGCAAATGGCATGAAATGGTATCCTTGGCCATGCCAAATACTGATGGCCCAAGAGTGGCCAATGCAAAGAGGTCCCACTATGGCAGGATGGTGGATACTCAATTGGTGTGTTTCGTTATTCGATTGTTGTGTTCATGTCTCGAATCGTTTTCGTTCGATGTTACCCGCGCAGTGAGTTTAGTGTGACGGTAGATCATGTATCTTTTGAGATAGTGGTGCAATGACAGATGATTGTTTATGCTTCGTGACAGAGACAGGTTTCTCTCAAAACAGCATGGTTCTTCATGGTATGCTCTTAGTGGCCTAAATCCTCTAGCCTAGGATGGGCTTGGGTAGTTGTCCTATAGCCTTTTAGGCTTGGGTAGCATTCCCAAATACCATGTATGTTCCCATATATGAATGTAATCCTATCCTTGGGTGTGTGAAATGTATCCTTGTGATATTCTCAATTCAATTGTATGCACTCAAAAGTGTTGGATGTATTTCCTATGTGACTCAGTCGTCTCCTGGTTGTAGGCCTATGCCACACACTGTGACAAGGCCAAGCTTGATGTATGGTGTTTTCCTGGTGCTTGTTTTGAAGCACCCTTGTTATATGTTGTAAATGGCCATTGTGCCTTGATGTATAATCCTGCTGAAAACCTCATGGGAAACTCTTCAGTTGGATACAGTGTTGTAATGAACAGACCAGGGCATGTCCTTGCCCATTATGCTCTTGAACTAGTGCCATGTGTTCTTGATGATGTTGGCATGCCTAGATGGTGTATGCTTGGTGAACATCCTTGAGACAGGACAAATCTTGGGAACACATTCTCTTGTGTTCCTGGACTGGCAAAGATCTTGTTCACAGATAATCGATGGTGACTGAAATTCAAATCAATGTGATGTCTAGCGGTGGATTTGAGTCGAGTTCTAGGTATTGGCACCTAGACTTGCTCTTCCATGTTGGAAGCAATCATGGAGCAGTTGTCCAAACATTGGGATGGTGGTCCATCCTTGAATAAATGATGTTACAGATACAGAAATTATGATTTCTCTTGGTGTCCTTGCTTGGTGGGCTTGAATGTGCTCAAAACACTTGAGCCGATGCTCTCATGATTGGGGGCTTCTAATGATTTGTGCATGTTGGTGGGCTCTCGTGACAAATTACTTTTGGTGCTTTGGAGAGCTATGATGCGCTCTCATAGATTGGGACTGATTGGTGCTTCGTGGTCTATGGTGTGATTCCATGATAGGGGACTCGTTGTGCCTAATAGGCTATGGTGTCTTGCTGAATTGTCCCGTGTACTTTGTCCCTTATGTACACTGATGTATTACACAGTCCCTCACTGATGTATTGTCCCATGTCTTTGGTGTGATGTTAATTCATGTTGGTGTTCTCACCTCCCTAGTGGAATAGCAAAGTTGACCATGATATTACTTGGTGAATCCTTAATTTTATGAGGGATCATTCTTCATCTCAATGGATGCCCTCTTCAGTTCCTGAAATAATAAGGTAGGTGGTATTGAGACGATTGTCTCCTATAAGCAGTTGATGTTTGGGCCTTGTTCCTAGTTGTGGTCCCATGTTCATGAACTTGTGGGGCTTGTTCTCAAAGATAGAATGTTGTTACCCTGGTGAAATTCATGAAACCTCCTTTGTGAGGTTGTGTTATTGATGTAAATTAAAGATACATATTGCTCTTCGTGTAAGCAAGACATGATCTTGCGTACTCTCTTAGTTTTGGAGGCGTCAGAGGAACTTCCTTGTTGGGATTCTCTGGTAGACCATCCTTATTATAAACCCTTCGAGGATGAATCATTTTGTGTTTGAGTTGTAAATGATGTTGATAAAAGCCCATTCCATGTAAAACTATCTTGAGGACCTGGTCCTCCTATGGGCAAGATGTTGTTGTTAACTTAGTCTATTGTTCAAGTTGAATGATAATAGGTAGTGATGCAACCTTGTCCACCACAAATTGATGTAAATGGGCTGGACTAGGATGTATGAAACAAAACCCAGATCTCCCAAGATGAAACAAAAGGGAATGAACTGTTTGGTGTCTCGAGTTGTTCTCAAGGGGAAAATTGAAATTGGGTAAGACTTGTGAACCCATGTCTT
>MNCI01035040.1:211455-272520 GCA_015680685.1 Gnetum montanum | reverse complement strand
ATTGAGGCATGCGATGTTGGTGTCTACAGATGGCAAGGTCAAGCTCAAAATATCTGCTCTTGTACCTTGTTTGTAAGGGAGAACATGCTTGACTCCCTTCATACCAGCTTGAACAAACATGATGAGAAAAAGACAATGTGTATGGTACCGATGCACATGGAATCAGTGCTTAGATGGTTGCACTGGGGAGACTCCATGGATCTCGATGCGAGTAGCAGAACATGGAGTTCTGGCAATCATGAGTTGCTTGCGGAGACATGGCTCTTCAGAGCATGTCCTCCTTCTTGGTGTGATGTTCCCAAGTCCCTCATCATGGGTAGTGTCCCTGGTGAGCCCTCAAAAAAAATCAATGGGTGCTAANAAGTATGGGTTTACACAAGAAGATATGTCTCTAGACCCTCAGAAGGGACAGATCTAGGGGACGCCTTAGAGACGTTGGCCCTTTAGGTTGGACTCTCCTGCTCGTATAGAGAAGGGAAGTCTTTGGGCTTCCTTCAATTGCCCTTGTGTTTCATGCAAGGCATTGGATGAAAGGATGTATCAGGTGTTGGGGTTGGTACCTTCCTTCAAGTCTGGCGTCTAAGGAGTTGACGGATCCCCGAAGTTGATAGAGTTCCAAACCCATTTAGAAGTGTACACTCGAAGCTATCCTAGGCTCCGCTCCGAGGACGTCGCTTCTTTGTGTGGGGGAGGATTGTGAAAGATGTCCCAGAGTGGTGGTTCTCTTGGGCTCTCCCCATGGTTCGAGGGCCATGGAACACATTGAGGCACCCTTAGGTGACTCAAGTATTAGAAAACCCACCCTGGCTTGGTGGTACCAAGCTAGCAACAGGACACTCTTCTATTGCAACTCTCTTCTCTAAGTCCTCTTCATTCCCCTCTTCTCCGTGGAGAACTACATGGCCCTGATTCTACGGCAGTCATAGATATGTAGGCAACCAAGACTAGATAGTTTTGGTGCGATGCTAGGCCACACCTTGTACTAGATCGTGAGGGATCTGGGGGTGAGGCACCTCCCCTTGTAGGTGCATTGTCTCCCCTCCCACCGATGTTGTCTACAAGGTTGTGTGTGTGCTTGTTTGCTTGGTCCTCGTTTTGGAGTTGGTTATCCTCCGTGAGGTGCGTGGTCATGTGCGTTAAGAAGCTGTGCTTCTGCCTGCACTTACTCGTGAGATGCTTGCTTGCTTGAGGCATATTCCCCAGGTCTTTCGCCCCAGATCCATTGGATCTTCATGAATTCCTTGGGGTGCCAGACAACGTTAGGGCAACGTTGTTACATTTTTACCTTCTTTTAGGTTACTTGACATAGAGCAGCGTCTAGAGCAGGAAGCAAGGTGGAGAATCAACAAGAAGGATTAACTGTAACGGCAAGAAAGAAATAGCACAAAAAACAAACATTCTGCAATGGAGGATGTGGGAGAGGCGGAGTAGATTGTGCAGTTAATGTTGCCAAATCCATCTATGAGGGAATCTTTTGTGGTTGCAGTGGCCAGGTACACAACCAAAAATCTTTTAGGTTTTCAGTGTTTCGAATTCTAATGTTGTTTTCCTAGGTAGTGTTTTGATTTTCCTTGGCTGTAGACAGTTAGAATGTTGGTTTTCAACATTTAAATGCACAGTGTTTCTTAAGTTCTAGCGTTTTTGCATCATTTTGGTCAGTTTAGACCCTAGCGTCGTTTTTTTTTCTAGGTAGTATAGGTCCTAGCGTTTTCTCTCATTCTCCTACGCCTAGTAGTTTCAGCATTTTTTCTTATTTTCTTGGTTGTAGTAGGCCCAAGGCATATTATTCCTAGGGAGTTACTGGCATATTTTTGCTGCTTTTGACAGCATTTTCATGGTTTCTGGCCATAGCAGGCCTCAGCGTTTTCCTAGTTCCTTTGCTTTTGGTTCACAGCACCTACAATAGGCTCAGTTTTTTTTTTTCCAAAAGTTACAACAGGGTTGGCATATTTTTGGCTTAGATTTTCCTTGTAACAGGTCCCCATGTGTAGTTACTAGGTCATTATTTGCATATTTTTGCTACTCTTGGCAGCGTATTTAGGGTTTTTGATTTCTTGGTGCTAGAAACACTAGTGTTTTCCTTTTTTTCATCAACAACGTATGTAGCATATTTTGTTTATGGCTGAGAATTTTTAGCACATTTCAACTATTTGACAAAATGTATAGGGTTTTATGCCAACCAATATTTTTACTTGTTGATTTTTGGGGCCTTTTTTTTTGTTTGCAATTTTTATGCTATCAACTTGATTTTGGGTTATTGGTTGTTTTTTCATGCTAACTTTGAAAACTTGCTTACCTATTTTTACATTGCTTCATGTTGTTCACATTGGTTCACTCTAACTTAATTTTGTTTTAGCTACATTTTTTTTTTCACATATAATTTAATTGTAATGCTGATTACATGTCTTCCTATGTTAAGATGTCCTAACACTTAGCCAACGTACTTGCAGGCTTATGCTCAAGTGAATCCTTATCGTTGTGATGATGGTTGGTGTTTTGTACTATATGGAAATGGCTTTCTTGAATAGCCCCATGCTAGACCTAACATTGCATGAGAGAGCCCATGTATGGTTTAGGCCTGGGACCAAGGAGTTTCTAAAGTATTTGTTGTAAAATTTCAATGTGATGCTTGTTGTCGCATAAGATCATTTAATAGATTAGACTTTATTATTGGAAGGAGATTCCGTTTATAATCCCCTCGATGTCTAAACATTGAATATTTAGAACAACCGATGGTGGAAATATGAAAATTTACAATGTTGATATTCTTAGAGATGACAAAGAATAATGTGCATGTTCTTTTGATGTGTGTGGGCTTGTTGAAGCAAAGTAGGATCAAAGTACAACTATGAGATGTTAGGTTATCAGTTTGTTAAACCAAGATACTCAGCCTAGACTGAATAATTTGTCAATGCTACTTGGAGTTATCCACCCTAAAATAAAACATGTGCATGAAATTCAATATAAATAATAATAATAATAAATACCTTGAATCCATGGAATAGCCCACAAATAGAGTAAAATATTTCAAAGATGGTCCACCTGCCCCAATTTTCAGGGATTTGAATCCATGGCATTTTTAGAAAATCTATCTTCGCATTATGTGGAAAAGGAATTATCTGAAGATGTAAAAAGTATTTTTAGAGATATTAAACCTAAATTTGAAGAATTTACAAAAATTATTTCCAACTTCAATAAGGATAAATTATGCAAATTCCAAGATTCAAGCATCGAAAATTTTACGTATCAAGGAATTTTAAAATGCAAAGAACGTGACTTCATGCAAAGTGTGGATCTTCTTCAAATGTGACTACTAAAGATAGAAGTAATATGTGTTTTCTTTACTAAGAAAGATCAAGAGTTTATAGATGCTGATGATAATTATAACTACAATGTTCACAACGGCAGGGAGTGCTCTATTGGGAGCCTACAAAATGCACAACAATTCAAAGCTTGGTGCCCTTGTTGCAATCTAGTTGTTGAAATGGTTCCTAGGGATTTTGATGGTCACACTTTATTGTCCAACATTTATGTTTCTACCCAATTTGGGAATTTTGCAATTGGCATGATCGCAACACTAGACATTAGGTCAAACATATGGCCTTGATCTTGGTTTTGAACCCTTTTAAGCTCAAATGGTCCTTGTTGTCCTTACTTCATGAACATTGAAGAATTTCCATTGAATGTGGGTCCTAAATTCACTTACACATGCAACCAAATTGCTTTGTATGCAGCCAAAGTTTTGGCACATGCATTCGTGCATTTTCTAGCTCCCCAAGGCTGTCAAGCACGCTTTAAAAAGTCTCAAAGCATGAAGAGCTCATGCTCAATGGGCGGCCTCTGTGCGTTCATGAGGGTTTCAAGGGTTTTCAAAGGTGTCGATCCCAAGCACAAGAAGTGCCTGCACATATAAAAAATATATCATAATATATAATAATAAAAATGAAAATAACCAAAACCATAATCAACACTACAACTTTGAAACATAGATTGCCATCTCATAACATTATTGGAGTGGAGAATAGTGTGTTTTTGTTTGTGCAATAGCCTAGCTATAGGCAAAAGGTTTTCATCACAAAGCATTGCTCGCCCAAGTGCTATGGCCACATGTGGAATCCTTAGTGGTAGATAGGTAAGGATAGCAAACACGACAGACGATGCACCAATGGCCACCCACAGCATGTGGGTGGCCACTATGGCTACAATATTGGGTAGACACATGTTGTAGCTACCATGGATACGGCTCATGCATGGAGGTAGTTCCAACTACTATGGAACCAGCACAAGCGACCATGGCTGCTAGAAGTGCAACTATGAGACTTCAATGGAGAAGGATCTAGTAGCATCTGTGGTTGTTGAATTCCAAACAATACTATGCCCTAAACACATGTTTGGGATAATATTGAAAACGCAGCAGCTACATCCAAAAATAGCATCACCATTGTCACTTGTAAGTTCATCACATTAACACTTTCTACATTGGTTATGTGCCATTACGTTGACAATGGAGATAAAGATGGAAAAGAAGCACATAGAAAAACATGAAATTGTCATTCTTATATTGACCATGATTTTATTTTTAAAGGAAAAGGGTTAATTAATCAATGCCATGCCCAAAGCTATAGTGTGTATGTGTGTGTGTGGGCATAAAATTATAATTTAAGTTTAAATGATAATCCAAATGTGTATTAAAAAATGAGGGGACGGTTATCATTGAAAAGAAAAAGGAAGTTTATTAGATAATTATCTGATAGGTCACTTGCCAATTATACCATGTATCTCTCTAATTTTAATAACTTCCTATGGAAGTTATAACTTCGAGGATGGTTATAAACTAATCACCTAGGTATTTGTAATACCTTAACTTCTCATGATTATTGTAACTACCCTAAGGTCATTATAAAAGGGCCTTCAAAGGTAAAATTTACAAATATTGGGGTTTTGAGTGGAGCAACTTTGAAGAATATTGAAAATTTCTTATAGAGCATGGCTTGCTAAAGACACCAATTAAACTACTTTGTTTTAATCATGTAAGTTCATTTCTTCCTATTTTGTTTTAGTTACTTAGCTAATGGTTTAGATCGTATCATGTTTGACATTTAATTTTGGGATTTTTCTAGGTTGTCTTTATAGCTTTGTTTTTGTGTAATATTAGACTTTTATTAAGGTTTGCCATATAAGAGCTTATGTTGTAGAAACGTTTCTTGAGCAATTTAATAGTAATGTCTTAATGAAATTGCCACACAAATCTGCCTTCTTTTCTTTTCTCTTTCTAAAACCCATTGAATCTTGCTCTATTTCTAGTTTTCTTGTGGAATTTTCTCTTTCAAGAAAATTAGGAGTAGATTGGCCGATTTGTGCTGAAACGTTTTTGTGAAATTTTATTTGTTATAAGTAATGTACTATACGAACTATATAGATTGAGTTACTTGACAAAATAGGAGCCTTTAATGATTCACAATATTTGACAAAGTTAGTTAAATTTCTTTTATGATAGCCAATTACAGTTTCATACACAACCCAACCATTTCAACATTCACAACAGAAAACATATACTTACATTTAGTTCACTTCATAATCACTGAGTTTATTTGAAGGTATTTGGACCTTGGTGTTGCCAAAGACCAGCAAGCACCTAAACCTTGTTTGAAGAACACCTTTGCATCCCGTGACTTCCAAGGTCGTGAGACAGAAGGCCTCCAATTGTTAGTAGTCTCAAACCGTTGCCAACAGTTCTTTTGGCAATAAAAGAAAGGTAGAACATTTTTTACCTAAGTACATTACATTCAAACAATTTGGTTTGGTTTTCCCATCAAGTGAGATGTGTTACACTTGATGGAATAGATGGTTTCCCATTGAATAAAATGGATTACATTCAATGAACTTGACAGTGAAGCATGACAAAGGGATGTCACATGGTCATGGTGCATGAGTGTCAAACATTAATCAACATTGTCATCCAAGGTAAGAAACATTATAACTAGGCTACAAAGTTGGGCTTAAGGGCATGGTAATGGAAGTGGTATGAAGCAAGCACTCTTAGCATAGTAGGATAAATTCACCAAATTTTATGCATTGAGATCACATGATGACTTGTCGTTATGATGAGTTGCACATCCACGATGACTCCATGCCTCATCCTACAAACACAAATCCAAGAGGATAAGAAAACCAAGCAAGGAAATCATGTTGTTACAATGAAATACATAAGGCCATGTAGAACAATTCAACAGATTTGGCTATCATATGTTACATATGCTGCCAATTTAAAGCCTTGGTAGGCCATGGTGCCAGTTTAAGGTCTTAGCAGACCATGTTGCTAATTTAAGACCTTGGCAGGTAATGGTTGCACTAGTTTTAGGCCCTGGTAGGCCGTGAAAAGCATGCTTGTTTGTTGGTTGTAATTAGCTACATGTAATATGGCTTTAGATAGGAATGATTGATTAGATTGGCCAACTCATTCCCATCCATGTTTGCTATTTGGTAGCTGTTGTTGCAGTAAGCTTTAGTGACCAAAAACAGTCCTTCCTAGTTGGCTAAGAGTTTGTCTGCATGCTCGCAGACAACCTTAAGGACCAGGTCTCCTTCCTTCATCTTGTGTTTGCCATCGTTATGGTGATGTTGTGCATATATACCATAAGCACATTAAGTAGCACCTAGGTAAAATGAGTAAATAATGCTTAAAATAATATAAAAATACCTCAGTAAATATACATACACATGCTATCTCAATGTCAATCAAAATGAGAACAAGGTCAACTAAGGCTATAGGATGTAGGTAAAGATAAATTAGATGGAATGAAAGCCAAATGATGAGTGGCGATGTACCCCTACGCCCAACCATATGAATATGAGCGTTCATGCACGATCCAGTCAAATTCTAAAGAGTGGCGAGGTACCCCTACACTCAACCATACGAATACGAGCATCTCACGCGTAATCCGATTGAACTCCAAGGACTAAGTGCTTACACACCTTAATGGAACACTTAAGGTTAATCAATTGTTGTCCTCCCAAACTTACTTGTATTATCACGGTTGTATGGTTAAGTAAGTTTGAGGTATGTGATTTTTATATCTTTTACCTTTTTAACTCCTATGCTAATAAGGAGAGGGTGAAAAGACTAAGTGACTAACTTATATTAACTATTCACTAACTAAGTTCTAATTATCCTAGCACCAGTATCCATTCCCACTTGCCACACACACCTTGAACTAGTGTAACGCTACTGGGATAACCAAACGCTACTCGTTACTGGGTTACCAAGCATTACACACATGCTTAAAGCAGTCGTACTGAATGCACTTAACTAGGAGAGTTAAGGGTTGAGAGAGATTTAATTAACTAAGAAAGCATTTAAAAATTTAACAATAATTAAATCCTATTTAGCTTAGTCCACATGCTACAAGGTTTATCAAAAAGTTTATCTTTATTGTCGTACACAAATGTGTGCTCAAGTACAATTTGCTCGAATAAAGATCCATTCACTTTGAGACTCCTACTACGGGCACATGGAAATTATTCTAACTCTAGAATGGTAAAACTGCTATAGTTTGGCTAAGGGTCTAGATCTAGATGGAGAAACAAGGGAAAGTTGCCTCTTATTTATAGAACTGGCGACAGGCTACAATATCGCGTACACGATATCACAGGGGCCAACACGATATCGTGTATGCGATATTACGAAGATATCATGGCTCATCATACCTCCATGACTAAATGAAAACTCATCCTTGAATTCCTTACAAAATATTGAGAAGGTATGAGATTATTAACTTGAATGATACTAACAGTGAATGGGGTGACATGTGAACGGATCATCATTACAATACATGACAACTAGTGTTTATGACAACAAGAGTGAACACTATACACATTTGACATCTAGCCTTATTTGGTAGCTGAAAGAGAAGAGAGAAGAGAGAGAGAAAGGGAGAAGTCTGTTACTACTGATGCCAAGATTGCATCTTTCGTTGTCCATCCATAAGTGCATCATCAATCTCGTTCCTTGCATAACTGCTTTAGCACTAGTCCATTCCAAGTGTTTCCTCCAGATCCAATCCATTGTTGTATAATTGCCATCTGCACACACACAACACAGTCTTATATTAGCAAGGGTAAATGAATCACAATGTAGTTAATACCTTGTCTTAGTGTAAGGTCCATTAGTTGAGTTGTGATATGGCTAATGCAGATTTGGAGATATAATACTGGTGACTACCCGAGGTGTAGGGGTTAAGAGAAAATCGAAAAAATTGGACCAAGAACCCCATGACTAAGAGTGAACCTCCAGTAGTGAGAGAATGGAAAAAGATCAGGAATAAGAAAGATGGAAAAAAAGAAACAACAACAACGTTGATAAAATGGATGTCAAAGATGGAGACGAACAAAATAAATGGTGATTGCGAAAATGTTTAAGGGAAAGAAATTAACAGATGCACCAAATAGGAGTGCCAATGGGTCCTCCCCAAAGCAGGCTCATACCCTTAATGCCCTGACAAATCCACATTCAAAGAGTCCATAGGCTCTAAAAATGTCATTTGGAAGTAAGAGTTAAATTCTTAACCATAAGACTTTACCAAAAAGAAAACAATGCATCAACCAACATATGGACTATTGATACAACTAGCAATGAGGTGAAAATGGAGAAAGAAGGATGGAAAGGAGAGAATGGAATGGAGTCTCAAGAATAAGGTGGTGTACAGCCCCTTGTGTATTAATGCTTAATGTAACTTAGTAGATCTCATTCCAAATCCAGCCTTAAACAAACCATATGCAGTGACTTCGCATTAATACATTCGACCAATCCATCCACTTGAACTAACAAGAATGCTTCCACCAAAGAGTCACCACCATTCCGATGAAAACGAAAAAGGAGAAAGTAGGAAGCGAGAAGGGCCTTAGTTAGAGGGAACATGTTTATTCAATTCCACAACCAGTGCTTGTAGCCCAAATGATTATTTTGTCTAAGGATTGTGCTTTGAATTCTCATTGTTTTTTTTTTTTTTTTGGTGTTTTGCATGAGAACCACACCATGCAAAGACTTATTATTTTTATTAGCTCAGCTTCCCGATAATGGAGCAACGTAAGAATGGTAAGGAAAATCCAAGAAGTAAACATCCAAGAACCCAAGAGAATGGCCACCACAAATGCATCAAGTTCCTTTGAAGACTTATTATTTTTATTAGCTTAGCTTCCCAATAATGGAGCAATGTCGGAATGGTAAGGAAAACCCAAGAAGAAAACATTCAAGCACCCAAGAGAATGGCCAACACAAATGCATCAAATCCCTTTGAAGTCACACCCTTTTCAATCCTTGAGTCCTTCCTTAGTTTGAGAAATGTTCAGTTACCAATTCGTTAATAGTTCTTATTCTTTAAGAAAGGGGACTATATAGTTCCAAGCCAAGAGAGACCATAGAAACTCATGGATGCATGGATGATGTGGACTCATTACTTGTTATATCAAAAGAACCATACCTTAGCATCAACATCATAACTCAAAGGTAAAAACCAAACATTAGCAATCAATGGAATACAGTTCATACCACCATCAGGAGCACTTATTAGGTAACAAACTTTACAAACAAACAAACAAACACACAAAGAAATAAAAGAGTATAAACGATGTTGCAAAAAGAAAACAAAAAAAATTAAAGAAATTTGTAAAACAAAAACTTAAAAAGGAACTAAGGGCCTTAACTGATTGGCATATGTGGCCATCTCCCCCATGACTGAATTGAAAGGAAGAGATCTGAAATAATGAGCACTTGTTTGAATTTTTTAGAAGTGTCCAACTTCTCCCAATTGATGTTTTCAGGTTAAGGGTTGGAAGTTGGCGACGCTCTTGTTCTAATGTATCTATGCTTTCATCATGAGCACAAGTTGTTTCCCCAGTTAGCTCCATGCATGTTGGTAGGTTGCTCTTTGGATCAGCTATCAACCATGAAGTGTCTCTTTGTTGTGTGGTTGCTACATACAGGCACTTGTGTATGTTAATTTCTTGGGCACACCGGTTGCATGCAGGCAATGCTGAACATTCCTGCATGTCATCACACCCTGTATCACTATATGTGATGCATGGAACTTTCTTCTTCTCGATCTTCCCAAAAGTGTTTTCCTTAGATATCTCCAGGGAAAGTTCATGGATTCCTAAGCATGCGTTTATGGTACTTAGCCATGCCCTTCCCATTATTATTGGGAAGTCCCCTTTGTCATTTTTTACTTGTATCACCAGGAAATTAGCTGAGTATGACTAACCACACACAGTGGTAACGATGTCCTCCACTAATCCCAATGGAATAGTGATGGACTGATCAACCAGCTCTAAGCGAATGTTGCTCTTCTTTAGTGGGGGCAGGTTCCAGGCTTTATACATCTCTTGTGATATTAGGTTGACTCCGGAACCTGAGTCTAGAAGAGCCTTATGTCGTTCATTCCCAACGACTTGGAAATAAATTAAAGGACTTTCGGGATCAGAGAATTTCCTGGGAAGGTGGCCCTCCTTAATCCAGTCAGTGACGGTACATGTTAACATAACCATGTGCATTGAGCTCTATTTTTGATTTGAAGGGAGCTTTGAAGCTTTATTTGATGAAGAAGCATTTGGAGGCTCAACTGCTTGTGGCTGTGAGAGCTTGTTTGGATTGTTGGTTCTAAAAAAAGGTCTTCTCTTTCTGCAGTTGTTAGAACCAGCAGCGGATTGAAGGTTCACAGCTCTCGTAGCATTGCGTTGCTGTGGTTGAGTGGGGAGTTCCCCTTGCATTGCTGGAGCAGGTGGTAATGGAGCTATCAGTGTGAGAGATGTGGATGGATTTGGAGGATGGTATGTATGTGGTGTGTCTCCCCTAGGAGAAGGTGTCCTATAATACTCCTGAGCTTGGTAGTGATGTTGTGGAGTCACATGACCAATAGAGTCCGGTGGAGAGATTGGCTGCTACACATAATAACCATATTAATCCAGTTTTCGGTAAGGATATTATTGCGTTGTTGGTGGCATCCCCCATGACTCTGGGTATTACCACTGCTAGTGTTGCTCAATAGGTTGCGGTGGAGTTCCACTTGGATAATGTGTTAATGGTTGGTGGAACTGCCTTGGGTTACCTTGGGGATAAGGTAACCGATGGGGTGCTTGCTGTTTGTTAAGTCTTGGGTTGAGTGCATATATCCCAGACTCTTATAGATGTGAGAGTATTAGGCAACATCCCTTAGGATGGTCATATTGGCATATCTCACATCCATTGTCATTGTTTGTATCTGAATCCACAACCTCTTCAGTGATAGCCATTTTACCCTTACCTTTGTTACGTGCATGGTCTAAATCCCTACTTTTCTTTTTATCATGGTTACTACCTCGCTCCTTAGACTCCTCTACGATTTTTAGAACGGTTTCAAATCTACTATCTAAGGAGTCCCACATTTGGTCTACCTTTTCCAACACTTTTGTTGTTAATTTTTGGAACAGCAAGGTTTTCCTATGCACCAGCTCTTTGAGTGGTGACTCTTCCTCCTCCTCACAGAATCTCACTCCCCTTTTTCAGAGGGAAGGATCGCGATTGTACTCTTTTGCACTTTCTCTCTTACGTAGCTCTCCTTCTTTCTTAGCTACTTGCTCCAGCAATCTATGGACTTAATGGGACCTAAGCTTTGATAATCTCCCTTGGGCATACGTTCCAAGGGTTCTCCTTGTTTCATGCCTAAGTCCATCTACAAAATGGCGTAGTTGATCCTATTGCGAGTAACCATGGCCTAGGCAACGATGTAACAGTGCATAATATTGGCCCATGGCAGCATCTAAGGATTCATGATTTCCCTGCTTCCATATTTGGATTTGCTTTCGCAGGTTGGAGACTTGGGAGTACATTTGATACTTATCATTAAACAGTTCTAGCATCGTACTTCACCTCCTAATGGTTTCCAGTTCTAAGGACCGGTACCAACTTTTCGCTTCCTTTACTAGTGTCCTTGAAAACAACTTTAATTTTTGCCACTCGTTCTCAATGTTCTACAAGGCACATGCATCATGAAATGCTTGTAAGTGGTTCTGAGGATCAGCATTGTATCTGCCTTCAAATCGTGGGATGTTATTCATATCTAACCTCTTGATCCTACTATCTTTTTGGTGCCTTGTAGGAATCCTAACGGCCTCCGTGATGTCTAACATGCTTCGGGTTGCAAGTAGGGGTTCTTCATGGTCATTTCTTTCATAGCTTCTGTGATGTCTACGTGGTTTCCTACTTTCCCTTCTTCCATGCCTTGATTCTTTCGAGTGCCCTCATCCTCGCTTTCGACTCTCTCGTCGAGGTTTCTCACTCTATTTATCCTTATCCTCACGGTTAGGTTCCTTATGACTGCGTCCTAATACTAAAGGAGAGGGTGAATGTGATGATGAAGGGAAAGAAGAAGGAGAACCATCGCCATGCGATGTTTCCTACCTTCTCTTCGGTGATCCTGGCCCCGATCGTGATGACGATCAGAATGC
This sequence comes from Gnetum montanum, assembly GCA_015680685.1. Classification (NCBI taxonomy): domain Eukaryota; kingdom Viridiplantae; phylum Streptophyta; class Gnetopsida; order Gnetales; family Gnetaceae; genus Gnetum; species Gnetum montanum. The sequence goes on along the minus strand of MNCI01035040.1, from coordinate 260,040 downwards.
TCGCCCTTATCATGTGTTCATGTTCCCTCATTGAACACTTGGTGTTCGTGGGGATCAGAACCAGGATTATGAATCGTGGAGTGAAGGTTCTGATACACCACCTCCTCACTATCGTTAGGAAGGGGAACATTATTTTGTGGGGAACCTATTGAAATAGGCTCACCACCCTTAATTTCTCTTATGATGGGTAAAGCATTACGGGGCCCTTTGCCCTTCAACAATGTATAGTAACTCTCCTATTGCAAGTCCCTTTTACGTTGCACTTCTATGGGTTGGTAATCCCTTGTGTCAAAATCGCATGCAACATACTCTACGTATAACTGTGACATGCTTATTCGTGCAAGAGCACGAAGCAGCATGTTGGGGACTGCTTGGTTCAGAGGCAATACTATGTTACCCTCCAAGTCTCTCCAACACAATTGTTCGTCTTGATGGAGAATAAAGGTAAAGTCAGGTACATACTCATTATGATGAACATATACCACACAAAATTGTTGAGGAACTAGCGGATCTAGGTCACCTATGTTGTATCGCCGACTGTCTCTAGTGTTGTTCCTAGACGGTGAAGTGCTTTTGTGCGAAGAAGAAGACATTTTTGTCTTATTCGGTGTGCTATTTACCGTTATCTTATTTTTCTCTTGATTAACCCTAAGGGTTTGTTCTAACTTCCCAACGATGTGGATGATTTCCTATGCTCTACGTAGTGCACAAATAACTAAGTCCCTGGCAACGACATCAATGATGAGTGGCAAGGTACCCCTACACTCAACCATACGAATACGAGCATCTCACGCGCAATCTGGTTGAACTCCAAGGACTAAGTGCTTACGCGCCTTAATGGAACACTTAAGGTTAATCAATCGTTGTCCTCCCAAACTTACTTGTATTGTCACGATTGTATGGTTAAGTAAGTTTGAGGTATGTGATTTTTATATCTTTTATCTTTTTAACGCCTATGCTAATAAGGAGAGGGTGAAGAGACTAAGTAACTAACTTATATTAATTATTCACTAATTAAGTTCTAATTATCCTAGCACCAGTATCCATTCCCACTTGCCACACACACCCTGAACCAGTGTAACGCTACTGGGATTACCAAATGCTACTCGTTACTGGGTTACCAAGCATTACACACGTGCTCGAAGCAGTCGTACTGAATGCAATTAACTAGGAGAGCCAAGGGTTGAGAGAGATTTAATTAACTAAGAAAGCATTTAAACATTTAACAATAATTAAATCCTATTTAGCTTAGTCCACATGCTGCAAGGTTTATCAGAAAGTTCGTCTTTATTACCGTACACAAATGTGTGCTCAGGTACAATTTGCTCAAATAAAGATCCGTTCACATTAAGACTCCTGCTGTGGGCACATGGAAATTATTCTAACTCTAGAATGGTAAAACTGCTATAGTTTGGCTAAGGGTCTAGATCTAGATGGAGAAACAAGGGAAAGTCGCCTCTTATTTATAGAACTAGCGATGGGCTACAATATCGCTTATGTGATATCGCAGGGGCCGATGCGATATCGCAACTCATCAAATTCCAAGGACTAAGTGCTTATGCACCTTTACAGAACAAGGATGGGTTAGTGATCGTTGTCTTCCCAAGCTTACTCATATAGCACGATTGTATGGTTAAGTAAACTTGAGGCATATGATTTTTATGCTTTTTATGTTTTATGTCTTGCTGCTAAAAAGGGAGAAATGAAAGAATTTAATAACTAAATTAATTTCACTAAACAACTAGGCTCTAACTAGTCCTAAAACCAACATCCGTTCCTGCTTGCCATACACATCCTGAACTAGTGTAACACTGCTGGGATTACCAAACGCTAATTGTTACTAGGTTACCAAGTGTTCCATGTATGCTCGAAGTGGTTGTACTGAGTGTGCTTACTTGTTGAAAATTCACAAATCAATAAAAATAACATCAATTAACTAATGAAAGCATTAAAGAACTGTAAATAGCATTAAAGGTGAGAGATAAGCTATTCTGAATATTGCAAGGTTTCTCACAAAGCTCATCTTTATTTTCAAACACAAGGTGCGCTCAGGAACACAATGCTCAAATAAAGATATGTTCACTTTATGACTCCTACTACGGGCACTCAAAAATAATTCTAACTTTGAGAGGGAGAAACTGCAAGAGTTCGGGTGAGGGACTAAGAACTAATTGCCAAACCAAGTGCGCCCACCTCTTATGTATAGGCAAGGAGATAGGTCCTGATATCGGATGTCTGATATCACATGGAAGGATCCAATATCGTGGACCCAATATTGTGCACCTGATATCATAGACATGATATCGCAGCTCATTATACCCCCACGACTAAATAAAAACTCGTTCTCAAGTTCCTTACAAAATATTGGGAAGGTATGGGATTATTGACTGAATGACAACTAACAATGACATGGGATGACAGACTCAGAGTGCCCGGCAAACGGATCAACAAATATATTATAGCATTGGTGTTCATGCCCATTGTGGTGAACACTGTATATATATGACATCCAGACCCTCATTCGACAGCTTGCACAGAGAGAGAGAGAGAGAGAGAGAGAGAGAGAGAGAATGAGGCGTGTTGCTACTAATGTTGAAACTGTGCACACCATTGTTCATCCATAGCTACATGTCCAAACTTGTTCCTTGTGTAAACGCTCTAGCTCCAATCCATCCTGAGTGCTCCCTCTTATCCCAGTCTATTGTTCATGTAATCATCATTTGTACACACAACACACTCACGGATTAGCAAGGGTAGATAAAACCTAATGCAGTTGATACCTTGCCTCAATATAAAGCACATTGGCTAGGTTGTGGGTATGGCAAATATTGGATGAGAGGTTTATGACTGATAACTACCTAAGGTGTAGGGGTAAGATAATTATGAAATGGAAAAATTTGTGACAGGGCCCCCATGACTAAGAGCGAACCTCCTGTAGCAATAGAGTGAAAAACTTTTAAAGAACAAGAAGGATATGAAAAACAACAACAGTGAAGCCAATAAAACAAAAGCAAAAATGGATGTCATTGATGGGGTAAATAACAAATAGTTGATTGCGAGAAATGTTGAAGGGAAAGAGCTTAACAATTGCACCAAAAAGGAATGCTAGTGGATCCTCCCCAAAGCAAGTTCATGCCCTGAATGCCCTAACAAACCTACAAACCAAAGAGTTTTTAGGCTCTTGAAATGACATATGAAAATAATGGTTAAAAACTTATCCACAAGTGTTTACCGAAGAATAACAATGTGTCAAGCAAGATATAGACTCATCATAAAACTGGCAATGAGGTGGAATGTGGAAAGTAATACAGAAAGAGTGGAGAGAATGGGATGGAGTCCCAGAATTAAGGTAGTGTAAAGTCCCTTGTGTAATATGTGGTTAAGGTGACTTAATAAAATTTTGTCCAAATCCATATTCAACTATCCACATCCAGTGACCTCACATCAATACACTTGACCAACCCCCATCCTCCCAAAGTAACAAGAATGCATCCACAGAGCCACCACCACCCCAACAANTTTTTTTTTTTTTGAATGTGAGAACCACACCATGCATAGACTTATTTGATTTAGTCATCTCCCTGAGATTTGGTCAAGAGTGGGATGGCAAAAAAACCTATGAAAAACATTCAAGTACCCAAGAGAATAGCTAGCACCAATGCGTCAAATCTCCTTGAGGTCACATCCTTTTCCATTCATTTGAATCTTTCCTTGGTTCGAAGAGTACTAAGGCACCAATTCATTAATAAGTTTTCTTAGAAAAGGGACAATACATTTCCAAAACAAGGGAGACCATAGAGTTGCATGGATAATTGGGTGACGTGGACTCATTCCCTATTTTATCAAAAGAAACTATATCTTAGCATCAACACTGAAAGTTAAAGGTAAAAACCAAACATTACCAATCAACACTTATTATAACGCAACCCACCATCGTGAGCACTTATTATGTGACGAATAAGAATAAATTAAACAAAGAAACAATAAAAATGTTACCGATGGTGTAAAACAAAAATAAGTAAAGATTAAAAAAAATGTGTAAAAGAAAAGGAACTAAGAGCTTAGAATGGTTAGCATTGGTGACCATCTCCCCCATGACTGAGTTGGAAGGAGGAGATCCAAAATAATGAGCAAGGTTGTCCACCAACAGAGGTAGTATTAGTACTGGCTGTTTTAGACTCATGAAAGGGTTTGGTTTGCTAGATGTTGACCAATAACTTCTTATTTGGGCTTTTAGGTTGTAGATCATCATGGCCTCTGAAGGCAAGGTTTCATGAATGATATAAGGTCATTCCCACAGCGTTTGAAATTTAGTTCATTGGGGTACATGTGTGGGATTCCAATAAAAAACCTTATCTCTCGGTTGGTATTTGACCTTCCTAATCCTTAGGTCATGACATTTTTTATTAAAGGCCTTGTGCAATTCATTACATGACAAGGTGACTAATTAGCATTCATCTAGCAAGTTAAGGTTTATTAGCCATTCTTTTTGTGCTAGATTGAGGTCAAGGTTAAGGTCACATGTTGTGGATAGTGTACAGAGCTCCGCTTGAATAAAAAGCATTGGAAGTTTACGATACACTAACTCATAGGGAGAGTAGCCTATATGGAGTTTCCATGTGGAGTAGTATGCCCAAAGAGCATCATTCAATTTGGTGCTCCAGTCTCGCCTATACTTGCTGATGGTTCGTGTTAAAATTTTTGTGATCTCCCTATTGGTGACCTTGGCTTGACAATTCGCTTGAGGATGATATGGTATAGTCAGTTTGTGCTCAACTCCTAAGTGTTGCATTAACTTTTGAAAAGTCAAACTTGTAAAGTGTGTACCATTGTCAAAAATAAGTGCACGAGGCACCCCAAACCTGTTTATGATTTTTTGTTGAACAAATCATGTAGCAGTAGATGATGTACAGTCCATCACAACGGTTGCTTCTGCCCACTTGGTAAAATAGTCAACAGCAACAACAATGTAGGATTTTCCATTGGACATCGGTGTAATAGGCCCCATGAAATCAATTCCCCATATGTCGAAGGGTTCTAAAGGTTGAATCAATTGTTGTGGATCCTCTATTCTAGCAATCATTCCCCCATCATGTTGGCAGTGCTCACAAGATTGGACGAAATGATGAGCGCCCCAAAACAATGTAGGCCAATAATATCCTACAAGCAAGATTTTTATGGTTGTTCACCTCCCCGCGTAATGACCCCCACAAGGGCCCTCACGAGCGTATTGGAGAACTCACAATTGATCTACATCGGGAACACACCATTGAACCAAGCCATCAAGACATACCTTATAAAGGTGTCCATTGATTTCCATGAAATATTTGGCTCAATGAAGAAACTATTGTTTCTTTTTAACGTCTAACCCTTGTAGTGTCTCTTGTGTAAGCAGATAAGTGAGAATGCTACTATACCAATTTGTATCAGTGGGTAAGTGATTGTTTATCACACCTGCAAAGAGGAGTTCATCAGGGAAATGGTCAAAAATTGGATATTCATCATCTTTGTTGTCCCATCACAACCAAGATAAATGATCAGCAACAACATTCTTAGTGCCTTTACAATCAATCATCGTAAGATCAAACTCTTGTAAGATCACAAGCCATCATATGATGTGAGGGCTCACTGTTAGTTTATTCATTAGAAACCGAATTGCACTATGTTCCATATGTACAAATATCTTATAGCCCAATACATAGTGCCTAAATTTTTCTAGTGCAAACACCACAGTCATTAACTCTTTTTCCGTTGTGGTGTAATTGAGTTGTGCACCAGTGATACTTTGACTTGCACAGCGGATGTAATAGGGATGTTTTTGGTTATCTAACTATGTAAGTACAGCTCCTAAGGCAAAGGTGGATGTGTTAATCATTATGTAAAATGGTTTGGACTAGTCAGGAGCTTATAGAATAGGTGTTTCTACAAACTTTTTTTTTTAAGGTTTGGAAGGCTAGCTCGCATTCCTTGGTCCATTCAAAAGGTACATCCTTCTTTGTTAGTTCTACCAAAGGTTTCACAATCCTTAAAAAGTTCTCAATGAAACATCTATAATAGCTAGTATGTCCAAGGAATGATCGGATGTCTTTTACAATTTCAGGTTGCTGAGTGATTCCTTGGATGACCTTAATCTTTGTAGGATCTACTTCTATACATGTTTGTGAAATCTTGTGCCCTAATATAATGCCTTCTTGGACGATTAAATGGATTTTTTTCCAATTGAGCCTTAAGTTGATTTCTACACACCGTTTCAGTACTTGACTAATCGATCTAATGCTTGTTCGAAGTTTGCTTCATAGGTGGAGAAATCGTGCATAAAGACCTCCACACCATTTCCTATTTGCTGCTGAAAGATACTTAGAACCAAACATTGAAACGTTGCTGGGGTATTGCACAAGTCAAATGGCATCTTCTTATATGCAAATGTCCTCCAAGGACTTGTGAACGTAGTCTTGGTTTGGTCTTCTAGTGTTATTTGAATTTGATTATATCCACTATAGCCATCCAGAAAACTATAGTAGCAATGGCCTACAATGGTATCTAAGAGTTGGTCGATGAATGGCAATGGGAAGTGGTCTTTAAATGTTGCCATGTTTAGTAGCCTAAATTCTATACACACCCTTCATTTACCTCCCTTTTTGAGCACAATGACTAACGGACTAACCCATTCACTATCAGCAATGGGATAGATGAACCCAACTTTTAGAAGTTGTTCAATTTCTTCTTTAACCACTTGCTTAAGCTTTGGGTTCAGTCACCTCTACGGTTGTTGTCGAGGTTTCTTGGAAGGGTCAGTGTAAATTCTATGTTGGCATATCCTAGGATCTATTTCGGTTAATTTGGAATATGACCAAGCAAAGGCTTTCGACCATTTATTTACCATTTTCAGCAATCTTTCTTTTTGTTGAGGAGCAAGCTTAGCGTTAATGATTATCGACTTTCATTTTTGAGAAATGTATACTCTATATCGATGGGCAACAGTTTTAACTTAAAGGGCTTTTGCTTAAACTCGTTAGGGATTTCCAACTTCCCCCAGTTGATATTCTCGATGTTAGGACTTGCAAGTTGGTGATGGACTTGCTCTAATGTATCTATGCTATCAATGTAGGTGCAAGTCAACCTTAATTGGTTCCATGCATATAGTTGAATTGTTCTCTTAGTTAATTGTTAGCCACTAGGTGCCTTCCTATCTTGTGGCTGCTGCATACAGGCATCTTTGTATGTTAGTTATTGTTGCACACTGGTTGCATGCAGACAATGTTAAACATTGTACAAACTAGGACTTCTGCACGCAATTACACCTTATGTCACTATATGTGATGCATGGAACTTTCTTCTTCTCAATCTTTTCAAATGTATTTTCCTTTGATATTTCTAGGGAAAGATCACATATTCCTAGGTGTGTGTCAATTGTGCTTAGCCATGCTCTTCCCATTATGATTGGGAAGTCCCCCTTATAGTTGTTGACTTGAATCACTAGGAAATTGGCTGGATACAACCACCCACAAACAGTGATGACAGTGATGGACTGGTCGGTTAACTCTAAACGTATGTTACTCTTTTTTAATGGAGGCAGGTTCCAGGCTTTGTAGATTTCTTAAGAGATTAAGTTAACACCAAAACCTAAATCCAAAAGAGCCTTGCAAGGTTCATTCCCAACGATTTGCAAATATATAACAGGACTTTCAAGAATGGAGAATTTCCTAGAAAGATGGCTAGCTTTAGTCCAATCGGTAATTGCATGAATCAACATGACTGTGTGCGTTAAGTGTGGTCTTTGGTTCGAAGGAAGCTCCGAAGATTTGAATGGTAGTGAGGCGTTTGGAGTATTTGCTGCTTATGGTTACAAGGACTTAGTTGGACTATTGGTTCTAAAGAAAGGTATCTTCTTTATGCGGTTGTCTAAACCAACAGAAGGTTTGGGTTTAACAACCCTTGTCGTGTTACGTTGCTATGGTTGGGCAGGGAGCTCACCCTACATAGCTGGAGTGGGTGATAATGGGGCTAAGGGTGGAAGAGGTGCAATCAGATGAGAAAGATAGTATGTTTGTGAAACCTCTCCTCTAGGAGAAGGATTTCTATAGTACTCATGGGTTTGGTGGTGAGACTGAGGACTAACATGATTAGTAGAGTCACGTGGAGAGATTGGCTACTACACGTAGTATCCATACGGGTCAAGTTGACAGTAAGGGTATTATTGATGTCGTGGTGACATTCCCCATGATTGTGGGTGTTGTCATTGTTGATACTGTTCATCTAGCTATGGTGGAGTTCCACTTGGATAATACGTCAAGGTTTGGTGAAACTGTCTTGGGCTACCTTGAGGATAAGGTAACCTTCGTGGTGTTTGCCGTTTATTCAATTGTGGGTTTAGTGCGTACACCCCAGACTCCTGCAAATGTGAGATTACTAGGCAACATCCCTTAGGATGGTCATATTAACATATCTCACATTCACCATCATTATCTATATTTGAATCCACAACCTCTTCAATGATGGCAGCTTTGCCCTTACCTTTGTTACATGTGTATTCAATTTCTTTCTTTTTTCTCCTTTCTCGGTCACTACCCTGTTCCCTAGACTCTTCTACTATTTTGAGAATGGTTTGAAATCTATTATTTAGGGAGTCCCACATTTGGTCCACATTTGCCAATACTTCTGATGCAAGTTTTTGAATGGGCAAGGTTTTCCTATTCACCATCTCTTCAAGTGGTGACTCTTCTTCATCCTCATAAAATCTAACTCCCTTCTTTTAGAGGGAAGGATCTCTGTTGTATTCCTCTGCACTCTCTCTTTTCCTTAACTAACCTTCATCCTTGGCAACTTTCTCTAACAATATTTGTACTTGATGGGCTCTAAGCTCGAATAGTCTTCCTTGGGCATAAGTCCCAAGGGTTCTTCGTGTTTTGTGCCTAAGTCCATCTATGAGATGGCGTAGTTGTTTCCTCTGTGAGTAACCATGGCCAGGGCAACGATGTAATAATGCATAATATCGGCCCATGGCGGCATCCAAGGGTTTGTGTCCTTCTTGTTTCCATCCTTGGATTTGCTTTTGCAAGTTGGACACTCGGCAGTACATTTGATACTTATCATTGAACAGTTCTAACATGGTACTCCATCAGTGGATGGACTTTGATTCTAAGGATTGATACTAGCTTTTCACTTCCTTGATCAGTGTTCATGGAAACGACTTGAGTTTTTGCCACTCGTTTTCTATATTTTGCAAGGCACATGCATCATGAAATGCTTGTAAATGATTTTGAGGATCAGCATTGTATCCCCCTTCAAATCGTGGGATATTGTTCATGTCCAATATTTTGATCCTGCTGTCTTTTTGGTGCCTTGTTGTAGCCTCAGTTATATCTAGCATACTTCGGGTAGCGAGTAGGGGTTCATCATGATCATATTCTCTATGGCATCTATGATGCCTATGTTGTTCCCTACTCTCCCTCCTTTCGTGGTGTGTTTCTCTAGAATGCCCTCATCCCCTTTTTGGACTGTTTTGTTTATTATTCTTGTTTTGCCTACCATTATCCTCAGGGTCTTTGCCTCTATGATTACATTCCAATCCTGAAGGAGAGGGGGAAGGAGATGATGGAGGTGAAGAGGGAGGAGGACCATCATCATAATGGTTCTTGCTCCCTTCTCTTCGATGGTCATGGCCTCGATCACAGTTACAATCAGAATGTCGATCTTTGTCATGTGTTTGTGTTCCTTTTTGGACCCTTTGTGTCTATTGGTACCAAAATCTGGGTTATGGATAGTTGAGTGAAGATTCTGATACACAACCCCTTGACTGAAGTCAACAGGAGGAACATCATTGTGTGGAAGACCTCCTGAGGTAGGTTCACCACCCTCATTTTCACCTATGACATATGGGACATCCAGCAACCACTTCCCCTTTATAGATTTATGATGGTCTCTCCTATTATAAGTCCCTTTGACGTTGTGCCTCCGTGGCTCGATACTCTCTCGAGTCGTGTTCATGCATAATGTACTCTACCTATAAGTGCTACATACCAATTCATGTAAGAGCACGAAGAAGGATGCTTGGGACTGAACGATCAAGCGGTAACACTATATTACCTTCTACATCACGCGAACGTAGTTGTTCATCCTGGTGAAAGATAAAGGTAAAGTTTGCAATATAGTTATCGAGATGAACATATACCACATGAAACTGTTGGGGCACTGGTAGGTCATCATGTGTACTATGCCTCTAATTGTTCGTTGTGTCAAACCTAGGTAGTGAAACACTCTCGTAAGAAGAAGGAGACATGATTAATTCTTCAATGTGCGACACTTTTCTCTTCTCTTTTCTAATAATTTTAAAATAACCAACCCTAAGGGTTCGTTCCAACGATGGGAAGATTCCTAAGTTCTAATTAGCACACAAATGACAAAGTCCCTAGCAACGGTACCAATGATGAGTGGCAAGGTACCCCTACATCCAACCATATGAGTACAAGTGTTTACGCACGATTCAGTCGAATTCCAAGGACTAAGTGCTTATGCGCCATCACAGAACAAGGATGGGTGAGCGATCATTGTCTTCCCAAGCTTACTCATATAGCATGATTGTATGGTTAAGTAAACTTGAGGTATATGATTTTTATGCTTTTTATGTTTTATTTCCTAGTGCTAAAAAGAGATAAATGAAAGAATTTAATAACTAAATTAATTTAACTAAACAACTAGGCTCTAACTAGTCCTAACACCAACATCTGTTCCCACTAGTCGTACACATCCTAAACCAGTGTAACACTACTGGGATTAGCAAACACTAATTGTTACTAGGTTACCAAATGTTCCATGTATGCTCAAAGTGGTCATACTGAGTGTGCTTATTTGTTGAAAATTAATGAATCAATAAAAACAACATCAATTAATTAATGAAAGCATTAAAGAACTGTAAATAGCATTAAGGGTGAGAGATGAGCTATTCTGAATGCTGCAAGGTTTATCACAAAGTTCTTCTTTATTTCTGGACATAAGGTGTGCTCAGGTACACAATGCTCGAATAAAGATCTGTTCGCTTTATCACTCCTACTGCGGGCACATAGAAATAATTTTGACTCTAAGAGGGAGAAACTGCAAGAGTTCAGGTGAGGGACTAAGAACTAACTGCCAAACCAAGTGCACCCACCTCTTATTTATAGGCAACAAGACAGGTCCCGATATCAGATGTCCAATATTGCATGGCAGGATCCGATATCGTGGATCCAATATTGCGGCTCATCACCAAAAAAAGTTAAATGAAGGTCAAAACAAGTTGAAACACCATAAGAACATGGAAAATAATGTCAAATATGGAAAAAAACATTGCACTAAAGCAGTTTTAGACCATGGCACGCCATGTTGCCAGTTTATGGCCTTGTCAAGCCATGGCTACATGGTGTCAAATGGTGGTAGGGAAGGAAACTCCATCATCCAACATCAATCCAAGGCTAAACAGAGGCTAATAAGGCCATAATAATGCAAACAAATAAAGAAAACATAGTGAAACATGAAGTTATATGGAGGCAGTATGCAATCAATCGATGAGAGAGAAGGTTGACAATACAAAACAAGGTTAAATCTGTCAAAATGGAATACATATGGTAAAAATTGGCTAATACTGGTCAAATAGGGTTAGATTTTGCTAGTTTTAGGCCTTAGTGGGCCATGGTATGGGGTTACAAGGTTGTTAGGGAAGTTTGGGCACATGAGAAGGTCATTCCAGGGTTGTTTTGAAGAAAAATTAGCACCTTTTGTTGTGACTATGCTAGGCCCTACTGGTGACTACGTTGGCCTAGCGTAGTCCTACCTTCCTCTAACATAGTTGACATTCAAGGATAGTTTCCTAGGCTTGGTATGATGATTTTTAAGCTTCCAATGGTTTAAATAGCTAGTGCAAGGGGTAGGTATTGAAGACTGACAAGTTTTGACACCATTTTGGCTTCCCAAAAGGTTGAAAAACTTAATCCCAGGGGTGACTATGCTAGGCTAAGAGGCCCTAGCATAGTCATAAGGAATGATTGAGTTTGTATGATTTCTAGGGTTGAATAGAGTGAAATTTTCAATTGGGAGGCATGAGGGCAAGGTTATGGTCATTTTGGATTAATTTTGAACCATTCTAAGCTGTTTACTGTCGATTTTCGTTGTGACATTTTCCTTCCTAGCTAGGACTATGCTAGCCCAACATAGTCCTTAGCTTCCTCAGCCTAGTCTTGCATGGAAAATGAATTTTGATGTGTTTTGGAACTCGATCAACCATCCTAATGGGCTTCTAAGGTCACTAGTGTTGTCGGCTACAATTTTGGTGTAAAAATTGCTAGTTTTCATGCATGTTTGGGCCTTGGATGGCCAAGTACCATAGGAATGCCAAGCGTAGTCAAGGATTCTAGATGGGAAAATTTTGAAAAAGAATGAATTTTGGCTCATTTCCTAAGGTTCCAAGGTTTGGGCATGCTCTAGCAAGTTTCTAGGTCTTTCCGGGAGTTCATTTGGGTAGTTTTAAAGCTGTTTTGATCACTTCCAAGTGGACTACATTGACCCAGCATATTCCCAATCCACTCTTCAACATAGTCACATTGGAAAGGTTAAACAATCAAGTTTCGCTACTAAATTTTACTTTGGTAGGCTGTAGGACTCCTAGAAGTGTAGTTGAAGTCATTTTTGTCAGTTTTTGGATAGGTTCATGTGGACTACGTTGGGCCTAGAGAGGGACTATGCTAGCCTAGCATAGTCCCAACTTCTTCCAGTGTAGTCCAAGCTTTGGAAGTAAAAAATGGTGAAAATAGGTGCTTTCCATGGTTAGACAGGCTATGGCAAGGCTCCAAGGTTCCTCAACAGGGGTTTTGGTGTCTTTTTGGTCCATCTTGGGTAGTTTTGTGGGGACTACCCTAGGGATTGAGAGGAACTACACTAGCCCAGCATAGTCCAAATTCCACATCCAATGTAGTCCATGTTTGGATGCTAAAAGTGGAAGAAGTGGTAAAATTTGATCTAGTTTGGTGTCTTGAGGTTGTCGGAAGTTGAGTTTGAGTTCACACATGATAGTTTTTTTTTCGTTTTGAGTGGACTACACTAGGCAGTCATTGGGACTACGTTGGCCCAACGTAGTCCTCCAAGTCCTCAACGTAGTTCCATGTGAAAACTCAGTTTTGTTTATTTTCTTGAGGTTTTTGATCGATTGACCAATAGTTTGAGGTTGCTAAGGGTCCTTGCAAGGTGTAGAGGCTCTGAAAGGTAGTGTTGAAGGTGTGTAATGATTTGTATGGTGCCTATGGACCATAGAACCTTGGGACTATGCTAAGCTAGCGTAGACCCTAGTTTTCCCCAATGTAGTCATGGGGAAGAGGGACAAGGTGACACCACCTATTGTAATCGACAATGTCTCAGGCTTGTTGAGGATTCAAACTAGGGTTTAAGGAGATGGTGTGTTGATTCAAGGTTGATTGGAGGCTGAATGAACTGGATAGATTGCTTGGGATTGTAGGGAAGCAAGATGTGATATTGGACTACATTGGGCATTAGCTAGGACAATGTTGACCCAGCATAGTCCTTCACTTCTGTTAATGTAGTCTGTGAGGAGGCTTGATTCTTGTTACAATTGCACATCTTTAACCAAGTTTCACTGCTATTGAGAGCTTTGGCTAGGGTTTGTTAAGGTTAAACAATTAATTTGGGGGGAACTTGGAGGTTGGATGAGCTATTAGAAGTTCATTCCAATTTAGACTACATTGGTAGTAGTTGGGACTACGCTAGCCTAGCATAGTCCTTAATTCCCTTTCAGCGTAATCTTGGTACCTTGCCAACACTTGATATACTTGGCTATATCCTAGGGTTTTAGGATGCACAAACCAAGGTTTAGGGAGGTAGGGTAGAGGTCTTAGTAGTTCTATGGCTTCTAGGAGTACTAACTTCAGCGTAGTCATACTTAAAACACGAAAAAATCTTAGCATAGTCATGCTTGGAAGTTCAAAATCCCTAATAAGCAATGCCACTTTTGAAATTTTTTTCGTATGAGAATGGTTTTATATTTTATAATTTTTAATGTTATATCATTATTGCTTAGTGATTTTGGATCAATTTGGCTTTTGAACAACTTAATTTTGCTTTGTGATTAATTTTTTATGGGTGTTTCACTTAGGTTATGTCAAGTGGGTTTTTAGTTCCTGGCCATTTTCAGGGGTAAATTTGGTATTTTTTTGTAGTAAATGATTATGAATATTTAAGTTTCATTGTTATGAGTTTTTATTTCATTATTCAAGGATTTCAATGACTGTGGAACCATTAAATTTGGATGAACAGTTTGTTCTCGATGAGTGTTTCTATCAACTCGAGTGAAATGGGGTTTTGCCTATGATGACCATGGTCATGTCATTTATACAATTGTTTTTGAAAAAATAGTGAAGAGATTTTATGTTTTCATGTTATGAGGTTGTAGTTCATGGTTTTACAATTCCAACAACTATGAAATCATCAAATTTCATTAAGCGATTAATTTTGTATAGATATTTCTGTAAAGTCACATGAAATTAAGGTTTCAAGGCCATTACGCAGTTAACTTTTGAAGATGGGCAACGTTGAGACTTTGAAAAATGTTTCCCATCAATGTCCCATGATCTTGGGATAGGATAAAATGTTAGAAAGGGTCTAGAAGTGATTTGGATTAAATAAAAAAATTTTGAATTTTTTATATGAGTGATTTCCCATGGTTGTTTCTTCTGGTTTCAATGTTGTTATTCCACCTTGTGGAATTTTGGGTTGTGAACTTGGATTGTGTTTTGAAATTATTCTATGGAATGAAAACTAAAATTTTAGTTTCACATTGTCATTTTTATATTTTCAATTATAAATGGTTATTTTAGTATTTCCAATTGTAAAGTGTTATTTTGTAGGCTATAAGGATGTAAACTAAGTTGTAAACAAGCTAAAGATATTTGCCAGTTTAAGGCCATGGTAGGCCATAGGATTGCCAGTTTTAGGCCTTAGTGGGTCATTACCCATACATTGTCTAGTAAGTATGGGATGCTCTTGAAAGACTACATATTTCTAAGGCCAATAGTGAAACATGATATAACATTGTAAAGGTAAAAAAATGATCAACAAAGGAATGGATGAGACATTTACCACAAATTTGTTGTTTTATCTTTGAGAGATCAAGGAATCCTTTTGGCATGATTCTACAGTCACCATTTCTCTTGTTTATCATGGCAAGTTTTAGGCATTTATGTTGATTATCCCATGTCACAGAGTTGGCTTTGTCTGCATCGTTGTTGTTCTCATTATTGTTGACCCTAGTTTGAGTGTTGGGAGCTTCCTCTTACAACTCCACCTCTAAACCTCAGTCAATGTTGACATAGTTAACCGAAGGTAGTGATACATTATCCCCATAGCTCACAATTTACCCTTCCTCATACAACAAATTGATCTCCTAATGTATAAGGGATGAAACTACCCAAAGCTTCACTAACCATGGCCTTCCTAAGATCAAGTTGAAGCCAAGTGTCTCTTTGACTACTAGAAAGTTGGCAAATGTAGGAAATTGCTCACTGGCTACGAAATCCAAGGAGATGGAACCTCACACTGCTACTCATGAGCCATTAAAAGAATTGAGTGTTGAGGTAGTGGTTGCTTGGATATTCTTGGTTCAGCCTAACTTATTAACAATGGAATATGGTATCACATCCGTGGCCATGCCATCATCCACATGAACATAGTGAACCTTGTATCTACCAACATGTATAGTAATAAGAAGAGGCACATATGACACTTCTCTACTTTGAGAGTCAATCTTCACTTCACTATCATAGAAGTTGAGCATCGGTTGATGTCCATTTTCCCTAAGTGAAGCTTGCTCAATGATAGAGTGGATTGATTCTCTATTGGTGGGCATGTCTCCACTCACAAGGATAGAGGTTAACACTTGAGCTAGTGCATCTCTTTTTCTTAAGGAATAATTTGGCTTGGTCCATTGTTGCAAGGAAGCTCTTCCCCTTCGTGTGTAACCTTTCAGCTTTTATGGTCTTAACCTCCACCATCCTTCTTAGTGTTTGTGGCTTAGGTTTTGGTTCATGTGCTTTGGGCCACTTGTTCATGGATGTAGTTGATCCTGGTGTAGGTTATTTCGAAGCCTTTTATTATCAACCACCTTCAATGAGCTTTGTTGTTGGTTGGGTGAGAGGTTGTTTTCACCACTATTGTGATGATGATTTCTTGTTAACCTTAGAGTTGTAGGCCACTATAGGTGGGCTTTGGTCATAGGTTGTTGTAGGCTTACTCGTTAAGGGTGAAGGAAATTACATAATGAATGGTTCTTTAGCCTCTGAAGGATTAGCAACTCATTGATCACGTTGTGATGTTAAAGCCACTAAAGGTGGGACATGTGTGATAAAAGACTTATTAGAGGTCAAAGGAGGTGGTACCCATATAACGAAAGGCTCTCTAGGCTTTTTGTTTTGGGCATGTAGTGGCACTTTGATGACAAATGATTCCCTAGAAGGATTAGACCATTTGGTTTCCGTGAATAAGGCTATGATATGGGAGTTGTTGTTGAGTTTTGGAGAGCTTAGCTCATTCAACACTAACTCTCAATGGTTTATCATATTTTGGAGGTCATCTTTTAATGCTAGGCAAAAATTGATGTCATGACCAATCAATTGATGATAATAGCAATGCCTATCCAATCTAAAGTACTTTGGTAGCTTTGGATCATCTTTGACAGCTATCATTGGATCTCTAGCTATGCCACAAAGATGATTGTGCCTCTTATGAGGCTCCTCAAACAATTGCTTATGTTGTATATGGATGTTTCCAAGCAACTATTCTAGAAGCTTAGAGGGCTTCAAAGGTAACCTTATGTACTTAGACCTATCCTTCCACCCAAAGTTTAGTCTTAGTTAATTTAGGGCATAGGAAGTGGATGGTTGGGATGAGTCAAAAGATGTGTTGTGTGATGGTGATCCTTGCCTCTCTCCTTGTTTTCTCTTTTCCTACTGTGGTCACAATTGTGTGTTCTTATTTGGTTTTCTTACTATCCCTCCTTGCATGTTGGTTTTTATATGCCACATAAGCCAGCTCGTTACTTACCTCAGCTGCCTCCTCAATGTTCTTGGTTTGTGAAAAGGCTTGGCTTAGTGATCGAAGTTCTAAGTAGTAAAGCTTTGACTTGATAAAGTCATTTACTGCTCCCTTGTAGATAGCCAAGAGGTGGGTTTCAAAAATAGGCTCTGGAATCTCATCAAGTGTTGAGTTCCACCTTTGAATGAACCTTTTGACTAATTCAAGTGGTCCTTGCTTCACCTTCATCAATTGATTCAATGTGGCATCTGACTCCAAGTTGCATCTAAAGTAGTTGAAAAATTGATCTATTAAGTTTTTAAGGGAAGAGATGGAACCTCTAGGCAAGGTTAGGTACCAATATAGAGCCTTTCCCTTTAGAGACATGGGGAAAATATGTTGTATTATATGAGGCCAAGCTTGCAAGAAGAGGCACTTAGACCGGAAGGTTACTACATGTGCATTGGAATCTCCTTCACCATTGTATTTGATGAAGTTTGGAATAGGCAAGCCTATGAGCAAAGTTAGTTAAGGAACTGTAGGGCTTATAAGGCCATCCTAGTAGAAATCTAGAACCTTGACCATTTAAGTGGTGTTGGCTTTAAGTCTTTGCAACTTTTCATTAAGGTCTTGGATCATATGGAAAGCTTGATCCAAGCCTTGGGGCATACCCGTGGGCTATGGTATTTGTATTGATGGTTGAGGTATCGATTGGAAGGCTTGTGGCCTCACAATGGATTGTGGTATAGAAGGGAGTGGTTAGGTCATAATGGTCATAGGAAGACCAAACAACAAAAAGGGGGTCAAAGCACGCACTTGGGGAGTAAAGGGTATAAAAGGTGTTTGTGATCCTTGGGTTATTTAGGATCCCATGGTGGGGCCCACTGTCATGGAGAAGGGGTGAGTAATGGCGAGAACCATTAGTGATGACTGTGCAAACTAAGGTTGTGTAGCAAATGATATAGATGAAAAAAGGAAGGCTATCTATGGCACAGGTTATACCTAGTGTGCGGCTATAACTAGTATAGTTCCAAACATTGTGGGATACACAAGAGATGATGGTTGAGATGCCTAACCTATGGAAGTAGCCAGAGGGGTTGAAGTAGGCACAATAACCTAGAGGATTATCATTTGGAATAGACCCTCAATGAAGTTGTTAGGTTCAAGCTTAGTATTAAACTCTTTAGTTTCTTTGTTTTGGCTTGCCATACTAAGCTTCTCACTCTACTCATCCATCTCAATCAAATGAGATAGAGTACAGGTGTGGATGTTATTTAAAGGTATTTTGTAGTATGGGGAAGGGATATACTCCTTCTTGTAGCAGTGGATAAGCTCATACTCATGTTTGACTTCAACTTTCCCACATGGAATGAGCAAGTTTGCTTGAATTTTTGCACAAATGAAATTATAATGCTCTTCATTTATGGTGGAAAAATTTGGGCTTCAACTTCTTAGCCTAAGGGATTGTCTACATTCAACCATAGCATGGTCTTTGGGGTCATAGGCCCTCATGGCCTCTTGGCCAGAAGCATTGTCAATGAAGTTGTAGGATAACATGGTCGACTAGTTGCGTGACAAGTTGAAAATGTAGTTTTAGCTTTTTTACTATTTTTAGTAAAAACATGATAAGTAGGATAACCTACTAACATAGTTGGCCAAAAATGAAAAGGCAGTGAAAAATGGTTACTAAGCAGTGAAAATGGGAAAAAGGAAAAATGGTTTCCCTATTGGATAGAAACAGGTGTCATAGTAGGAACAGTGTTGGACAGAATGGCATTCAACAAAATGGCATTGAATATAATGCTATTCAACAGAATGGCATTGAATGGAATGGGTGTTGTAGTGGATGAGAAATTTGCAGTAGATGGGAAATCTATAGCAAAACCCAACTCTATTTCTACTATCACACCAAGGCTTATGGAAGAAGGTTTAATAATCAATGTTGGTATTATTGAATTGTGGAAGGATAGAAATAGCTAAAAATTGGTTTATGACCAAGAGGTCAGGCAAAGGCCCTTCTTCTAACACCAAAAAACTATTGAAGCTAGAAATCTCAATTGCTAGAATGGAAAAATCGAAAGATCCAAGCATTGAAATGTTTTTAACCCTGAATCCCAAGGGCCTCTAGAAAATAGGACTCACAGAACCCAAGAAGATCTTGTCAATCACCCAAGGACTTATAGAACATAAATGGAAATGGTTGTGAAAATGTAAACGTAATTGTAGACAAAATAAAAAATGAAGATAAAGCCGAAAACATAAACATAAACAAAATGGCCAAACAAAAATGTAAATGGCTTTAGAAATGGAAACAAAAATAGTTGTAGATCCAAAATGAAAACAAGTGCAAAAATAGAAAAGTAAACTAAAACTTGCATAACATTAATAAAAAATTTTATAAAAAATAAAGCATATAAGGTTCACAAAGTATAGGTTTTGTACCAAAAGCACAAGTAGCTTGCAGAATCTCAAAGTTCGTTGGAGAAGGTAAACTGTGGCCTACTGCAACTCCATGATTTGATTTCTTTCCAACTCTGGCTTTTGGCAACTTTTTGTTAGTTTTCACCAAGGTCTGTAATGGGGTTACAAAAATGGGATTATACTTTTGGTGCAATGGCTACTACATGGGAGTCTCTATGCCCAACGTAGTACCAATTTCTGTTGCCAAAAGTATCAGCAAGGTTGCAAGGGTTGTAATTGGCTTTGATGGTTGAAAAATGGAAAATGCTATGATTGCCAAAAGTTTGTTAAAAATGCCAAAGTGTTGGAACTGTCAAAAAAATGCTGGGAATGCAAAAGTGTTGGAACCACTAGGATGTTGGGACCCTTAAAATGGTGTTAACATTAGGTATTTATAGGATAGGGTTGCTATTTTTGGATCTGACATGATTGCCATGATTACTGATAAATTGGTGTCAACATGTAGGTTGCAACGGTCATCTTCTCCCAGCGTAGTTACTATTTTTAGTAAGTCTGGTATAGACTATGGCCACACCCATCCATTTACTATAAATAGTAAATGAACTTTTGTGACTATGCTAATACTACCCTTACTACATTGGCCTTAGTCAATGGTCATATACTTTTAGCGTAGTTGCCATTTATAGTAAGTCCAAAATGAGCTACACCCACAAAACCTATCCGTGTACTATAAATAGCAAATGGACTTTTATGACTACGTTGACACCATTCCTACTACGTTGCCATTGATGAACTACACTAAGGTTGATGAAAAATGACAAAAGTGATGGAAAATCTCCAAAAAGTTGGAAACCGTGGAAATGGTGGAATCTATTGGAAAGTGCCATGCTTGGTGAAGCATGTTGTCTATGCTAGTCGTTGTTGACTTGGGTGACTATGTTGGCTATTTTTGGAAAAATGAAAATTTCAACAATCCCAACGTTGCACTTCTATTGGGTCTTGGTGGTGACTATGCTAGCTATTGTGACTACTCTAGCTACTATGTCTACTAAAAATGGCTCTAGCGTAGTTGGGGCATACCCCTGCAAAACCCATGGAAATACCAATTTTAGCCATTCTAAAGGTGTTTTTAGCCTTCCCAAGCCCAAATATTGACATGGGATACCTATTTTTACTTGGGAATCAAAGTAATAACAACTTTTGATGCTTCTTTTAAACCCTAAAAAGTTGAAGTATGCAAGATTGTAGCTCATGGACCACATATCTTACATTTACAATAAAAATTTGTGCGAAGCTAGAAAATGGGATTTGCAATATGAATTTTGGTAATGTTTCAGTGGTCACACTTAGTGGTTGATGTCTCTACTATAATTATGGAGACAATTCTATCAAGATCCTCAAATTATATTCTAGAATATATTTTAGATGATCTTAAAGCTCGTATGGAGTTAGAGCATCATGGCACTACATATTCAATGGGAATCTGCCAATTATCTTGCATATGGAACTAGTTGAAATACTCTCAGTTTAGTTCTTATAACACTTTGCTATTGGGTCGTAGGCCAGTTACTTTGTTTCAGAATCCTCCAGGCAACATCTAGATGCTAGAAGGGTAAGTTGGACATAAGTTGATATATTTGGGTATAATCTTGTGATCATGTATGTGACTGGTTTCTATGTCCACCTATAGGTTTCATATTCAAATAGGAGGACTAGTAGAAAATGATTAGACTCTGCTTCTAGTTCACACAGCTTTAAAGGAAATCGCTCAAGGGGACAACATTAGGATACAAGTGCTCAATCAACTTGATGCAAAGGCTACAAGATATAAGATGCACTATTCATTAGTGCATCAAATGTGGGTAGTTTTTAAATGCATCCATGAGTTTTGGGATCTCCCTAACTATGGTGTGAGTGTTCTAATCCAACAAAGAGCTTTTGCATTTCCAACTAAATAAAGTGAGTGTATGGTATCAATATTTATTTATTTACTTTATATGTATGATTTTTATGTTTTATTTTGGCAACATTTTATTTCCATAGGCTAACAAAGTTTTTTCCAAATAGATTTTGTGAAGAAATCTATCATCATTGTAGTGAGTTCTAGCCAAACTGAAGAAAATATTCTTCTCAAATTGGGTAAGGTGAACAAGGCATAAGAGTGATTAGGAAATAGAGCCTTGGTAGATGTTCAGGAGAGGATATCAAACACAGGCTTGTTCGATTTGTTCATGTTTCCCAGCTCCACTACTTCACTTGTGTATATGTTAAATCTAATTGACTTTTTTAACAAGGATGCTATTGAATTTTGTATGCATGTTCATGGATTGCTAGTTGTATTGAGCATTAATGAGGACTTGTTCCACAACTTGTTTTGGATCCCTTACGAAGGAGCCAAGATGACAAAGAAATGAGGAAAAGATTCTATCCACAAAGGGATCTTGAAGACTTGGTTAAACTTCCCTCCTAGTGTGACATTTTCATTGGAAAAGTGTTAAATTGAGGATGTCAATGAGTTGTATCCTTTGTTTTGTTTGAGTTTTTTTCCTATCTTCTTGTCGAAGAAGAAGATCATGGGACTACAACAAGCTTGGTGTTGTCACATTTTGGCCATTTCATGGATCAGAATTTATAAAATAAAGCTAAGACCTTGTTAAGATGAAAATTAAATTGCCAAATTATTTTCTTATTGGAGATTGGAAGATAGTACAGTGGCAAACCAAAAATTAGATTATTTACCTAAAAAGGCAATGGTAAAAAAATAATAAATGGAATTGGCTTGCAATATTTGTCATAAGATTATTATGCATGATCCTAAAGGTCCAATCTCTATACATGGAAATGCCAAAGGTGGAAAATGAGAGATTGATTGGTGGATAGATTAGCAGGAAGAACCAATGTTTGACCATGTATGATCATTATGGAATTCTATAGCTTGGATGCCCTTGAGCTAGAAAACATTGGTTTCATCCACTTGTGACAATTCATGGAAAGTTTGACAATTTTAACTGAATTACATCTCATGCAATAGTTGAATTTGTGAAAGTTGCCAGAGTCTATAGGTAGATTATCAACTCTCAAATATTTGTTCTTGAACAAGTGTTGGACTTTGCAAGGGCTTCCTACATCCATAGGAAACATTTCAAAGCTAGTAAGACTCTATGTCTATGGCTGTTTGAAGCTACAAGTGCTACCTCCCTCACTAGAAATGCTTTAGGGCCATTGCCAAAATTCCAAGATCTACCCTATACAATTACCAACTTACAAGAGTTGACAGTATTGGTGATCCCTGATTGCCATGTTTCCACTAAAAATTTACCATCTACCAAGGAAAATTTTATCACGTTAACAACACATAAGGAACATCCTAGACTTGAATGCATCTATTTATCAGGTTATAGGAAGAACCGCAACCACATTATGCAAAATAATTACAGCTTGGAATGTGTAATAGAAACTTTTTCCAATGTGTAAACATGTTGTTATGAGCTACTCCTTTTGGATGATATTATGTGTCAGCCACGAAAGTTAAATCATCTATTGCGGTCACCTAGTTATGACATTGATTATAACTATTGGAACTTAAAACATTTGGACTCAATGGAAGGAAAGTGAGTGGTTCATTGCATAGAAAAAACTTATAGCAATAATGTCTCTGTTTAATACACTTCTATGCATACTAAACTCCTCCAATTCCATTGTCGAGACAGAAGATGGATCACTATTAGCATTAAGTGCAGGAACGTCTTCATGGTGTATTTGTGTCATTCGCAACAACCCAACACCAAGATGAAGGTTCTCATCTCAAAGCATTTCCTGCACAAGTGCCATGGTCACATGCAAAATTGTCAACAATAGTTAGTGGAACTTGGAACCATGGGATAGTAGAAGACTCCACGACATCTAGTAGTAGCAACAATAAGCCAAAATCATAGACATAAGAGGCAAGTGGCACTAGGCAAGGATGGCATGAACATGGACGACACAACATAGACGGCACAAGGATTTCAGCAAAGGTAATCAAAGAGGATTTCAAATGTAAATATGATGGTTGTTGGCACTGCTTTGTGAGCACAGGATTCATAATTGCAGTTTGCACACACATCATGGCAACAGTGGATACCTAAGCAGCAGACGCAGCGAATGAAGCAGCTTCGACAATGTGGTGGCATGGAAGCTCAGCATCATGCATGTACCATGCATCATCACAATGTTTTCTCTGTAGAATACCAACAGCTATGTTATCATCGACCTCATGCACATGGAGTGATGAGTATGGTGGAAAAATAAAATGCAAAAAAAAACAAACACTAGTTGGGAGGCAATTACAATAGTTATGATGATGGCAAAGAAGGATACCTGTTCTACATTTTGAAACTAAAAAGGTTGATGAAGTAATACATGGAAGTAAAAACCCAACTATATTTATGACCCACAATGAATAATATCTAGTCAATGATTTTATGTTGATGTACTTGCCATGATCAGGTAGTTGAAGTACCTAAGGATACATTATATATTGGAGAAATTGAAATAGAGAATAGTGCAAGAAATCCATATCCTCTTCCAAAAAAAATGTGAAAGCTTTTATTTAGTACTATGTCATGCCACACGAGCATCTAAATTATGCATTTACTTGGTATGCTTTCTTTAGTTAAAAAATGTATTCTTTTCCAAAAATGAAAGGAATTTATGTAACACTTGTTCAAAGTTCCATATGGAATGAACACTTGTCAATTATGGTAGTTTTCAACTACCATTTTGTTTATAACCACCAAATAGGGCACATGTCAATCAAATAGGGCACTTGGCAACCAGATGGGACACTTGTCAATATAGCTTTTAAATCTCCCTAGTGGTTGTAACTACCAAACACTTGTTAGCTGTAGCATTTAAATCTATGGTGGTTATAACCAACAGCCATAATGATTGTGACTAAACTTAACCTCCCATGATGATTATAACTACCCTAAAGCCACTATAAAAAGGCTTTAAGAGAAGAATTCAAAAAGGGGATGGTGGAAGCTCAGGAAGAAGATATTGAAGCTTGTAAGACGGCTTGCTAATCTATCAATTCAGCTACTTTGTTTTAATCCCATGAGTTCATTTCTTCCCATTTTGTTTAGTTGCTTAGTTTAGATAATATTGTGCTTGGCATTTAATTTTTTTGATTTCTTCTTGATTACTTTTATAGCTCTAATTTTATGCAATATTACACTACTATTAAGATTTACCATAGAAGAGCTTATGTTGTTAAAAGCCTAAGTAGCAATTTAATAGTAATGTCTTAATGAAATTACATGTTTTGAGCATAGAGAATCTAGGAAAATCTTTGATACTTTGATGGGACCAAAATAGTTTCTTTATTTTTAAAGTTTATTGCCTTATTATTTCAATCCTAAAATTGTCAACTTTTTCTAAAGGCTTTGTTAAATGCAATCTTTGGCAACTATTAACTAGCCAAAATAGAGACTCATATTTTTTTGTTTATGTAGCAATTTTTGGTAGTATAATAAGATTGTCTTTATGAAATTTCTTATTGGGCTCAAAGGGTTTGGACAATTTGTAGTTAGATTGAATTGGAATAGATTTATGGTAAAGTTTTTACTTGTATCACTTTATCTTGCTAAAATATTTTAGATTTCACACAAATCTACTTGCTTTTCTTTCCCTTTCTTAGTCCATTGAATCTTACTCTATTTCTAGTTTTCTTGTGGAACTTTCTCTCTAGGGGAAATTAGGAGTAGATTGGTAGAATTTTGCTCAAATGCTTTTGGAAAATTTTATTTGTTACAAGTAACGTACTATAGGAACTATATAGACTAAGTGATTGGACAAAATAGAAATTTTCAACAACTAATAGTATTTGACAAAGATTGCAGAATTTCTTTTATGAAAGCTAGTTATAGTTTCTTGCACAACCCAACCATTTCAACATTTACAATGGCAAACACATACTCACAATTTGTTCATTTCATAACTACTAAGTCTATTTGGAGGTATCTGGGCCTTGGTGTTGCCAGAGACCAACAAGCACCTAAACCTTATTTGAAGAGCACCTTCGATCCCGTGACCCCCCCTTGGTCATGAGACCCAAAGGCCACCATAATATTGGTGGTCCCAAATAGTTGCCAACACTTTGATGATGTGAAAGTTAATAATGAATGAGACTAATTTTGATTGGACTTTAATTTTGGTTTTGGGGCTTCAAAGTGAAATTTAAAAGATCCATAAGAAAAGTACCTCTGTATACCATGTACATTTCACATTTTTCATTATGTACTTAAGGAGGTTTGTAGAGTTCACGGTTGTAAAGTTTAACAGAAAATGAGTGGAACATGATCTATCCTAGTTCTTCTAGCCTTAGGTAAACCATTTTACTAATTCCATTCATACCCAAGGCTCATATATAGATGATGTTGGTAAATCTCTATTTGTAACCACAACTAATGTCAATGGTCATCATGGATCTTCCTCGCATAGCATCGGGGTGGAGCCAATGGTGATAAGAGGTCAAGCATAAAGGGATAAATAGTTGCATGCAGAGGTTGAAGGAGCTACCAAGGAAAGAATAAAACATCCTAAGAGTTAAGGAGGAAATTCCACCTTGAAGCCAACAGAAGCCTCAACCAACGCTAGCAATCAAAGTCAAGAATGTACAACAAGTGTTATAAGATATGCATATGTATTTTTAATTTCTTGCATTTTAATTTCTCTTTGAATAAATTGTTTACTAATTAATAATTTTTTTATGATTTCATGTGCATATGACCAAAATGAAGCAGTAGCTAAGGCTGTAGCAAAGGTGGAATAGTAGCATCAGGAGGAGGAGGAGTGGGTGAACAAGGAGATGAATGATGCTCTAGCTTCCATCTTCATAGATGATCTATCCCCAAGCAATGATCCTCTTATGAATAATCCTCATGATCTACCTAATAATCATGTATCTTAGTCTCATGATATCAGTTGAGGTTTTTGTATTTTTATTTTTATAGTTTATTTTATTTCATTTTTTCTACTTTATTTTTTGGCTAACAACAGTACATTGAGCAGGAACTAAAATTCCTTCTACTTTCAAAATGACTACTTTTCAAACTAAGGCTTAGGTAGAAGTACTTGATAAGGCAAACTTTATGAAAGGATTCATGGATAACATGATCAACAAATTTCAACAAACAGAGCCAGGAGCTAGTATGAAACATTTTGATTTTTTCATTTTTTCTAAATTTTATTTATAGTTTTTATTTGACTTATACCCATCTTTTATGCATGTGGTAGCTTTCAAAATTTAATGGGATCCTACAAGAGACATTGAATTTGATGAGATGCTAGTTTTGCCTCCCGAGCATCAAAATGTACCTAGGCAATTATATGAAGAAGCTACAAAATGTGCTACATCATGCGTAAATCCTTCTAGGAGGCAAACCAAGCTAATGAGGTCTCACAAGAGTATTTCATAGCTTTAGAGGCTCAAGTTCAAAAGCTCTTCAACAAGAACTAGAGCCTCAAAGATCACAAAGAGTTTGTGAAGCCTCATGTGGCTAATGGGGATTTTTTGCAAACAAAAGAAATCAAGTGGATCTGATATTGGTTAGCTATGCAAGATAGGGTCATTAGGACTAGGAACTGCTTAGAAAAAGATATAAAAATAGAAGCCATGATACATAAATCATAGGAGTGGAGACACTACTGTGCCTATGTGTGGCAATGGGATAAAACCTAGAAGGCATAAAAGATGCTATAGAAGGTAGAAAGGAATGATTATCAAAAGTCATGGATAGCTAAGGCTATTGAGTACTGTGTATACAAAATGTTCATGTGATGCATAAGGGTTGATGCTGCTTTTAGGCTATTTAAAGAATCATTGGTTGTAGTTGACTCTCCAACTCCTCAGATTACGACTGCATTTAGAGAGACTGCTACAACCACTTTTGCTAGTAATGTTCTAAAGCGCACAAATGTGGAATAGGAGAAGATTCTTAAGGGAGCAGACTTTAGTGGTATTGATTGGACCCATATGAGTGAGAATGAGCTACTACATCGGTTTAAGGCAAGTCTCCCACAATTCGCTCTAGATGAAATTGCTCTTAATTCTACCACTGAGGTTTGTAAATTTAGTTTGAATTCTAGGCTACATGCATGATTACCAATGCAACTGGTGGTTGTGTATTTACTTATTTGGTTTGTAGGTCCCTAGTAGTGATGGTGATGATGGCAACTCTGGCAACATCCCTCCTCCTCCCATAGCTTGACTAGATTATTTTTGCACATGATGTGCAATATTTTCTTTTTGATATATCATGGCTTCTAGTTCATACTTTTTAACTTTATTTTATTATGGTTGTTGGCTCCTACTATTTTATTTGTTTTATTAACATTTATTATTTCAGAGACTATATATATATATTCTAATAGTTTTATTTTGGCCAATATTTAGACTCCTCAATGCATGTTTTGGCTCACTTTGTTTTATCTACATTTTGCACCACTCCCTTTCTACAATTTTTTGTTTTTTTCTTTTTTATTTTTTTATATGTTTATATTTTTATGTTTTATGTGTTTTACATAGGAAAATAAATATAAATTATAAATGGAATATAAATGCAAATCAAAGGTTAACATAATTTTAAAGGAAATATGTAAATGAAATAAAAAACTAGAAAAATAATTTAACATTAGAAAAGTAAACAAAAAATCATTAGTATACAAAGATGTAAAGTATCAATTACTAAGTTGCCTCTTAATCTTTGATAGATCAAGGAGTTCATAGAGCTTTTCTTGCACGATTTGATATTTCCCATTCCCTTTACTCATAATGCTAAACAGAATTTGTTCCCAGGTCTCATCTAGTATTTCAATGTTGTTAATTATTGTATTGCTAGGTCCATTCCTAGAATTGGGTTCATCATTGGTAACAGGAATTTCATTTGAAACTCCACCTATAATCCTTATTCAATATTGACATTGTTAACTAATAAGGGATGCATGCTATCCCCATGGATTACTATTTCACCTCCCTCATAAAGTAGATGGATTTCTTGGTGGATAGGGAAAGAGAATACTCATAATCTTGCTAACCATGGCTATCCTAAAATTAAGTTGAATCTAGGTATTTCTTCAACTGCCAAAAAATCGGCAAATATGGAAAATTGCTCCTTGGCAACAAAATCAAAGCCGTTATTGCTACCTGTGATCTATTGAAAGATTTCAAAGTAGAAGTAGAGGTTTCTTGAATGTTTTTTGCTAGGACTAAGCATTTGATGATGGATAAGGAGATTACATTTGTTGCTGCTCTATCATCAACATGAACATTGTGAACTTTATACTGGCCAATACGTATAGTGATAAAGGGGAAGCACACAACACTTCATTATCTTGAGGGCTGCTTTAACCTCATTATTACAAAATGTTAGTGTGGTATATTTTTGGTCTTCTTTGAGCATAGGTGGCATAATGATAGAGTGAATTAACTCTTCACTTGCAAGCATGCTTTTGCTCATGGGGATAGAAGTTAACATTTAACTAACACTTCTCTATGAGTAGGGGAGGTCATAATTAAGTCATAGGGGCTTAAAAATGTGTTCTTTTGTTTTAGGAAGAGTTTGACTTGATTGATCACTGTGAGGAATTCCTTTTCATTGACATGTGATTTTTCAGCTTTGGTAACTTTAAATTCCTCCATATTTCCTAGAATTTTAATCTCATGTTTCAACATGTACTATTTGGACCCCTTGCTCATATTTAATCTATGGATTTCTTTTGGTTAACTAGTGGATGTAGTTTGGGTGGTTGAGTTCATGGGTATAGCTGATATTGATGTGGGATTCAATTGACCAACTTCCTTCCAGACCTTTTGTTGATTATTTTTTGTGGTTTTAGGCTTGACAATGGGTGGTTTTCAGTGTTTCAATGGTAATTGTTTGTTAGTTGATAGGGACAAGATTGAAGTATTAACTACAAGAGGTGAATCTTGGTCATTATTTATTATAGGCTTATTTGTAGAAGGTGCAAGAACCTTGATAACAAATGGTTTCCTTGGAGTTATTGGCAATGACACCCGTATGACAACATGTGACTTTGCACTTGATGATGTTGAAGTTTTACAAGTACAAGAAGACAGCTTAACCAAAATTGGTTCCTTGGCAAATTTAGACTTACCAAGAATGTTAAAGATGGCTATCATATAAGGGTTGTTATTGGTGTTAAGGGGATCCTTTTACACATGCATTAATTGGTTTTGAGACCTTAAAAAGTTGAATCCATCTAAAACCATCTTCCCACAATCAATCATCTTTTGGAGATCATCCTTCAAGGCTAAACAAAAGTTAGTCTTGTGACCAAGAAGTTGATAGTAGTGGCAAAACCTATCAAGCTAGAAGTATTGGGGATTGTCCTTGGTGGCTACAATTGGATCATTTGCAATCTCACAAAGACGATCATGTTTCTTATGAGCATTTTTAGATAGTTGCCTTTGTTGAAAGTGGTTGTTCTTAAGCAACTAATTGAAAAGTTTAGAAGACTTCATCAATGGTTTTGTATACCTGGACATATCTTTATCCTCAAGGTTAGGTTTTGGGGTTTGAAGTGTTCAAAGTGGATGATTGAGATGAAGCAAAAGGTGTGGTGGCTTTTGCCCTTTTTTTTGTTTTGCATCTTTGGCTATGCTTGCTATAGTTGCTTGTGACTTCTTAAATTGTCCCTCTTCGTGTATTGGTTCTTGTAGGCCACGTAAGTAGGTTCATTGCTAGTTTCAGTTGTCTACTCTATGTTGTTAATTTGGGAAAAGAACTAGCTTAGTGATCAGGATTCTAAATAGTAGTGTTTTGACTTAATAAAATCATTGATGGCTTCTTTGAAAATGTCTAATAGATGAGTTTCAAATATGGGTTCTAGAATCTCATTTAATGTTGCATTCCATCTTTAAATAAAGTTTTGTAGTGGTTCAAGAGACTCCTATCTTACCTTCATGAGTTAATCTAAGGTTGTGTCTAGCCTCAAGTTTTACTTAAATTGATTAACAAATTGGGTAATGAAATCATGTAGTAGGGAGATAGAGCCTCTTGACAATGTCCTATATCAATCTAAAGCTTTTCCTATCAAAGACATAGGGAAAATCCACAACACACTATGAGGTCAAGCTTATAATAAGAAACACTCAGAACAAAAAGTAATGAGATGTGCATTGGGGTCTCCTTCACCATTATATTTGATGAAGTGTGGAATGGGAACATCTATGGGTAGCATTATTTGTGGCACACATGGGTTGATGAGATCATCCTAATAAAAGTCCATTACATTCACAATTTGTAAAGTGCTTACTTTAAGCTTGCACAACTTATCGACTAGATTTTGGAGCATTTGAAAAGCTTGGTCTAAGCTCTGCGATGCTCCAGATGATTGCACTATTGGTTGAATAATGCATAACTACATAATAGGTAATGACATTAACTAGACAAACCATGTTATTACGTTGTAGGAAGGATAAACATCAAAAACGATGTTTGCATAGGAACTTGAGGGATGTAGGGGATGTTGAAAATAAAGAGGCCATGTGAAACATGCAAAACATAAGGTCCCAAGGAAGGGCTAGCCAATATTACAAAAGTAGTGATAGAGAAGAAACTTTAAGTGAAGGCTTCACTAGGTGAGACAAAGATGTCATGGTTGCTTGTGAAATGAAACACATTCGTAAATATGAACACAAACTAGGAAGCAAGTTGAGAAGCTTGATTCAGGGAGGACATAAAAGATATCTAGTTTACCATGATAGTGGAATATAACAAGTTGGCTATAGACAAATTAGGAATTGATCATTGTAAAACATCCTTAAGGTGAGGATTGGTTTCATAATATCCCCTGATTCATCTTGATCATCCCGATCTTACTCTAAAATTCCTTCCTCACTAGTCACTACTTCATTATCATCATCAACTAGTTGGGCCATCATATGCATATACAATTTTGAAAGGTCTATGTGATCAAAAAGGAAATAATGTAT
This sequence comes from Gnetum montanum, assembly GCA_015680685.1. Classification (NCBI taxonomy): domain Eukaryota; kingdom Viridiplantae; phylum Streptophyta; class Gnetopsida; order Gnetales; family Gnetaceae; genus Gnetum; species Gnetum montanum. The sequence continues at coordinate 228,575 of MNCI01035040.1, read as the reverse complement.
TCCTTCTTGTTTCTGTGAATAGGCTCATATTGGCATTTGGAGTGTAACTCCTTATGCAGGCTACATAGGTCAACATGTATCTTAGCACAAATGAAATTGTAATACTCTTCACTAATATCAGTGTGTGTAGGTCTTCAACCTAGATGCCTAAGGGATTGATGACACTCTACTATTGTCAAGTCTTTCAAGTCATAGATATAAATAAAATCTTGGTTTCTGGTCATGTTAACTATGTCTTGACTAAAAATGGTTGAGGAAAAAGGCATAAACAATAAATGGTTAAGAGATTTGGCCAAGATGGTGCAAGTCACAACAACATGAATGTAAAATGTTAGCATATAGCATAAGTGCAATGAGCGTAAATGTAAAAACGAGCTTTAGTGTAAATGTAAAAATAGGCTTAGCATAAATGTAACAGCAAAAAGGCTTCAATGTAAATGTAAAAACTAGTTCATTGTATTTTTGTGAAGCATATTTTTATGATAATGTACTTAACTCGAATATACTGGGATTTTGGAAAAATAAAAGGAAACAAAGGCTAAAAGATCAATAGGCTTTAGGAGCAGCATAATCTAAGATTTACTCTATGCAAGAGGCACTTTTGATAGGCATTGATATTCACATTAATGTTGAATATGCTAATAGAACAATAAATATGCTAGAACATAAAATGCCCAAGACAATTCATATGTTAATATGTTACAGTGACAATACCAATAATAGGCAATTATGTAATAAATACGCTATAGTAAAAATATTGAAAACCGGTGATTACACTTTAGCAAAGAAAATAGGAAAAGGTCCTCCCTTGAGCACCAAAAACTATAGTGATAAGAAAAATCAAGTGCTAGGGGTCAAAAATCCCCAATCTAAATAATTCAACCCCAAGATCTATGGGCTAAAAGATATCATCAAAGGACTTAGAAGTTTGTTGCCAACTTAATGTGAGCAATGCAAATGAATGAGAGATACATGAATAAAAATTAATCTGCTAGATCTACGAATGAATTAAACTCCAATAAATAAAATAGAGGAGAAATGGTCAAAAACACTGTGAACTTATATTAGTCTAAAAATTAGAATTTAGAAAATACAGATAGATTTATTTACAAGTGTTTCACAATGCTAATATACACCTAGGCCTTGCAAAAGAGGTCTCAAATGTCTCCAATCTGCACTTAAGCCTTGCAGCAAAGGCCTTAGAAGTCTCCATGAAATTGCCATTAGACTATTTGGGGCATGGGAGTGTGAGGTGTGCTTCGTTGCAATTAAAAAAGTATCTTGCTCTATCTGTTCTACACTAGATGATCTTTCTAAAAGTTGCAACAAGTTTCCAAGTATTGAAAGATCTCCAATTCTCAAAGATGCAAAGTGTTAAAAGGTCCAAATTCCCAAAGATGACATTGGTTTCTACTTTTATAGGTCATTGGCTTGCTTTTCCTTGGTAACTTTTAAATGGTAAGTTTCTCATTATCATCCCTAGCATTTTTGTAGTTTATGCTAACAAACATGATGCAACATTTTGTATGGTTTATGTTGGCCAGCATGAAGTGTATTACATGTTTTTATGATGGCTATCACGATGCACAACCTAAATTCGATTTACTCTAACTAGTGTAATTTCCGGTATAATTTTTATTTCTACTAGCTAGCATCATTTGTATCATATTTTGTGATATATACTATAAATTACACTTTACATCATAAGCTAGGCTAGAAATAATTTAACATGAGGATGTCTTGGGGTTATAATGAAATAAGGTTGCATGACAAATTTCTAAGAGGGATTCAAAGCATTCCTTTTACTCTTGAACCCAAATTAGAGATACATGAAATTATATGAAAGAGGCTTAAGATTTTCCTTTTTGCCCTAACTTGATTATCATACTTCCCTCTTTGCAATTGAATTTCTATAAGGTGTTTCAACTTAATCTCCTAGAAGCTTATAAAGTTTTAACTTGCGGCCACATTAGTGGCTAAACTTTCTATACCCTTGGTTCAAGTAACCTCAAGCAAAGTCAAGAGTGCCATAAGCACCTCCTCATCAACATTATGAGCCAATTCTTATATTATTACATGAATTAAAATGTATAGCATGAAATATAAAATCACAAATAGGAAATGAGACATGAGAAATATGAAGGATGAGCTTTCATTGATACTACAATATGAAAACTAGTGATGGATAGAGAAAAAGTGGGTTGATGAACTTCATTAAGTGGGCATTCCATCGATCAAGGTTCCACTTTGGACCCATTTAGCACTCTTGCATCATCATCATATTTGTGACTCAAGTTTTCATCATTGGCTTATGGTATTAATTCATCATCCTTTTGAAAACATAAGATTTTTCATATAAATGCTAATATGTTCATAAGACCTAGTGGGAAAAATATTTTAAAGTATTTATGAAATACAAAAAAAGCTACTGGTGATATTGGTTGGATTAACTAGTGGCAAAAAACTACTTGTAGAGTCAGAAATTATGCTAGATAGTTTGGAAAGCAATTTCCTAAGTGTAAGCATCAAGTTGAAGAAGATCTTACCAAATTTGTAAAGCAAATGCAAATTATTTTAAACCAAAGTTACTTTGATTTTAAAACTTAAAAAGCCTTGGCTAAAACTCAATATGCTAAACAATGTTGGGATACTTTTGAAGTCAAAAGTGCTTTCACTAAAAGTTGCATGGGTTGGATAAAAATTAAAGATGAATCTTGCAAGGAATTTTTTAAATGTCTAAAAGGACAGGAACAGGTATCTAAATTGGAATCACTTTATATAAGTGATTCCATCATTAAAGATCTTGAGACTATTAGCAGTTTTTTAGTGAATCATTTTTCTTCTATTTTTTCTTTTGAATGTTTTAGCATAGAATCCTTCTATGCCTCTAATATGCATATTCCTCATTTTATAATAGAAGCACATCAAAGTATTCTTAAAGTAGAAATTATAGTGGCCTTTAGTTTAGTAAATAGTAAAGCTCTAGGTTTGGATGGTTTTCCTATTGAATGTTTTAAGAAGCATTATGATATTGTTGGAGGTGACCTATTTTATGTTTTCCAAGAAGCCATTAAAAAAGTTTCTCTTAGTAAAATATTAACAAAGGTGTGATTCATCTTTTTCCTAAAAATGGAGATCTTTAACATATTGGTAATTAGAGACCTATTATTTTTCTTAACAATATTTATAAAATTTTAGCTAAATGCATGGCTTGTTGAATTCAAAAGGTTAATGTAAATGTCATCATATTTGAGTACACTAATTTTGTCAAAAGTAGATATATCTTAAATAATGTTATTATATCTTAGGAGGAAATGCAGTGATCTTTTAATACTAACCAAGATATTGCTTTTATTAAGTTAGATTATGTTAAAGCTTATGAAAGGATTGAATGGAATTTTATTATTTTTGTCTTTATAAACTGGGATTTGGTGATTATTTTATTCAACTTGTCTATACCCTAATCACTAATGCTAATGCTTAAGTTGTTACTAATTTTGAATTAAGTTTCTCTTTTTCTTTTTAATTGTCAATTCATCAAGGTTGTCCTCTAGCTCCCTATCTTTTTATTATTGTTGCAGATTTTCCTTTACATAGCCTACATTATGATCTATAATGGAATTTCATTAAGGAAATTTCAATTAACGATCAAGGTACAAAATTACTTAACATGTACTTTATAAATGATTATTTTTATGATCAATAATTCTCTACAACATATTCATACAATTTTAGCTAGAGTGGAGGATTACTACATTTTATTTGGCTCTTGGATCAATTGACAAAAACTTGTTATTTATTGTAATGATAATATTGATGAGTGGGTTACTATTAAGCCTTGAAAAATCTTGAAAAAATATTTTGTCTTAAAATTTTAGGAATACATTTTTCTTTTAAGCCTAACCTTACTATTTAGTGGAATTATTTAGTTGATAAAATTGAAAAGAATCTTGATAAATAGAAAGAAAAAACACTTCTTGTTACTAGCAAAGTTTTAGCTATAAATCAAATGGTTCAATCAACTAATGTTTATTACTCTAGTTATTAAGATTCTTCTAAAACTTCTTATGGGAGAATTAATCATATTATCCATTAACTTCTATGATTTGCTAAGTATCATAGAAAAGGTTTTTCTATAGTTGCTTGGGATATTTGCACTAGTAGTAAGAAAGATGGAGTGCTTGGCTTCATTAATTATTATAACCAGGGTATTTCTCTTGCAAAAAAATTGGATTTCAAAGTGCATTAATGGAGATGATATTTTGATGCACCTTTTAAGAAATAAACTTATGCAAGAAAAACTGAAGATTGGTAATAATTGATCTTTTAATAACTTTCTTTACTATCTTTGTTTATGGATTAGGGTCACTCTATTTTCTTTAAGCTTTCCAACACACACTAAATCTAGAGTATACAAAGATAATTTAATTTACTAGAAAACAAGAAAACTAGCTATCTTTAAGTAATGCAAAGAATATTATAAATCAGTGGTTCTACAACTCACAACAACACAGTCACACACTCAATGACATTGTAGAGTATGAGGTTCTATAATTACACAGTGATTATCCTTAATGCAAGGCACAACCAAATGAGATATCTCCCATAACACAAGACTAAGATCGAAACACAACACACATGATGAAAGCTACAATTTTCAATCACACAGTTGACCACAAAGATACATACACACTCATGCAATCTTCTTTAATCAAACTTTCATGTGCTTCACTCTCTATCTCTTGACCCAAAATACACAATAATAATTATTAAATTCAAGAAAAAGACCCTAGGAAAACCTTCCCCATATTCAACTTGGAGATTCCCAACCATTTCCATCTTGTTCTCATTTTTCTAGCTATTTGAAAACTTGGAACTGCCAACTCAAAATCTTTCCTAGCCATATGGGACATTTATAAGCTCAAGAAGACATATTTTAGACAAGATGCCTCTTAGTTTCGAAAGATACCTTCTATTAAGGTAAGATATCTCCTTCTAGGTAGAGACATCTCCTATTTGGAAGAGATGTCTCCTAGCAACATAAGATATTTCCTTTACATTTGGGACATCTCTTATGCATCACCAGCTCTCTACCAAGACATCTTTCTGGCCTCCAATGCATCCCTCTAGCTTCCAAAGACCTACTAATGAGTGATGGGTACCCCCTACATCCAACCATATGGATCACAAGCGTTCATGTATGATCTAGTTGACTTTCGTGGATGGGACTTGTGTTGCATCTAGATTGTTAAGCATTGATTGTAGGGCATTGTCTTCCCACTTGAACTAGTGGTAGCTTTGTCACGTATGGTTTAGTCCAAAGTGAGGCATATGATGATTGATGTTGTTGCAACCTTAAACTAATCTTAACAATGATAGAGAAATTAATTATTTAATCTAATTATCAACAAGAAGATAAAGTCAAAACTAGCCTAAGGGTGATGAGTGTCCATTCCCAGCTTGCTGTACACATCCTAAACCCATGTATCCACTACTAGGGTTACCAAGCGTTATGCTATTGGGTGAACCAAGTAATAACATTGTTGGGATTACCAAGAGAATATGTGTTTATGCTCAAAACTAGTCACACTCATTCCGCTAATTGATTAACAGGCATGAAAATGTAAATATTAACTATGTACATAGAAAGTAAATTGAATTAAAAGTAAATATATTTTAAGTCAAATTGCTACAATGAATATGAATCAATCTTGATTTTATTTCTGTTCATGGAATGTGTCTAGCTACAATGCCACTCGAATAAGGCTCCATACAACTGACTCAAATTCATATTATGGGCACTCACTAACTGTTTCCTAAAATCATAAAATGAAATTGCAAGAGTCTAGCTATAAAATTCCTGAAAGGTACCTCATATGCAACAAGTGCTTGCATATTTATAGGTGAGGAGAGATGCAGTGTCAACACATATGCCTCAACATGTCAACACATGTGTTGACAAGGATGCGTCAACAAGCATGCCTATCAACATCGCCAACTGATGATCAGACTTAAAATAGATTTACTTTTAATGAAATTTACTTTCCATGTACTTGGTTAATATTTACATTTCCATGCATGTTAATCAATTGGCAAAATGAGCACGACTAGTTTGGAGTGTAAACACACATTCACTTGGTAATCCTAGCAGTGTTGCTACTTTGTTTGCCTAGTAGCATAATGCTTGGTTATTCTAGTAGTGGATACATGGGTTCAAGATGTGTACAACAAGTTGGGAATGGACACTCATTGCACTTAAGCTAGTTTAGACTTTATCTTCTTGTTGATAATTAGATTAAATAATTAATTTCTCTATCATTGTTAAGAGTAGTTTAAGGCTGTAACAACATCAATCATCATATGCCTCACTTTGGACTAAATCATATGTGACAAAGCTACTACTAGTCCAAGGAATGATAGCATTGTGCAATCAATGCTTAACAATCTAGATGCTATACTAGTCCCATCCATGGAATTTAATTGGATCATGCATGAATGCCTGTGATTCATATGGTTGGATATAGGGGGTACCCACAACTCATCACCTACAAATGACCAATTGTAAGGATGAAAAAGGGACTTGAAGGAGGTGTTCCTACACTAGCTCTTCCATCCTTCAAAAAGTAAACTTAGGGGAATAAAGAAGTAGCAATAGAAGTAATCCCCCATGTAGCAAGTTTGATCTCATGGATCCATACAACATCATCAACAATTTGATGCTTTCAATGGATCAAGCACTCATGCCTCTTCATTTGATGAGTGTTGGAAGCTTTTCTCCTCTTAAGTACAATTTCCTTCCTCTTCGTTAAAGGCTTGGATTTGTTAATAGCCCCCTTCAACTCATCAATGTTGCCCTTTATGATTTTATCATCTATCGATCCATGGTAATGTATAACATCTACAACATTAAACATAAAAGACACACCCACATCATTTGGTATGTTAATTTCAAGAGCATTATCATTAATTTTAGCCTTTCTTCTCAAAGAACCCATCTTCTTAGCTTTTAACTTTAAGAAGTTTACACCTCTCAACCTCTCCATCTTCAAGTGTACCCAAACAAGATCACAAACATCAAATTTAGGCTCCTACTTGCATTTATTCCTCTTGAGGATTCTCTCTTCAGCCTTCTTCTTAATATTTACCTTCACTTAGGCATGAAGATCCTTCTTCTCTTGCACAAAGTCAACCCTTAATTAACCTTGTTCCTCAAAGCTCCTCATATTGTTCACCATGTTTGGACAAAATCCATAACTTGCCTTAAATAAGCTCTTAATAATAGCAACATGAAAAGAATTATTGGAGAAAAATTCAACATGGCACAATTAATTTTTCCACCTATTAGGCTTTCCATCATATAAACATCTCAAAATATTTAGTAAAGATTTATTCATCACTTTGGTTTGGCCATTAGATTATGGATGACATGCACTAGAAGAATTCAACTTTGTTCCCAAAATTGTTTAAAGGAACCTCTAAAAATGGTTAGTAAACTTTAAGTCTCTATCACTAATAATATTCAAAAGAATCCCATGCAACTTTACTATATGTTGGAAAAATAAGTTTATAACATGACATGAATCACTCACCTTTTTACATGGAATGAAGTGTACCATCTTGAAGAATTTGTTCACCACAACAAATATAACATCATTTCCATTGTTGATCTTGGAATTCCACTCATAAAGTCCATTGACACACTTTTCCACAACCCCTTGGGAATTGACAAAGGCATATAATGTCTATATACTCCTTTATCTCCTTTGAATTTCTAACATGTCAAATACTCCTTCACAAATTTTGAGACTTTAGATAACATTCCAAGCTAAAAATAGTACCTACCCATAATCTCTAATGTCTAATGCCTACCAATGTAGCCTACCATGGCATACCAATGTTTTTCAACCAAAATTTTTCTTCTAAAACCACAATTGGGAACATATACGTCTGTATTCTTGAATAACAGTTCATCTTAAATATTATAGTCCCTTCATTAGTCTATCCTACTCAATAATGATTCATTGAGGCTTTTCCAAACGTACATAGAATCATAATCATTTTCAAGCAATTTAACAATATCAACCATGCCTTCTACATGCTGCACACTAAAATTCACCACATGTACCCTAGATAATGCATCAACCACCATATTACCTTTTCCACCTTTATGCTTGAACACACAATTAAACTCCAATAATTGTACCACTCACTTCATGTGTTTAGCACTCAACTTTTGGGAATTGAGGAATTAAAGTGCTTTGTAGTCCATCATCAATGTAAACTTCTTGGACAACAAGTAATGGTTCTAATTGTTTAAAGAATAGTGTATAATTCATTTTCGTATATGTTATATTTCTTCATTGACTCATTCAACTTTTCTAAGAAAATGCAATAGTTCTATCTTCTTTTGAAAGTACCCCTCCAATGGCAAGCCTACTTGCATCCACCTTCACCTAAAAAAGCTTCTAGAAATCTAGTATTTCAAGCATTGGTTCACTGGTGATTTTTTCCTTCAACAAGTTAAAGCTCATTTGGGTCTCATCACTCCACCTAAAACCTTTATTCTTCTTCAGTAAAGTAAACATAGGCCAAGAAATACCATTGAAAATTTTTAGGAACCTCCTATAGAAACTTGCTAAACCAAGAAATGATCTTAGTTGTCTAACATTTGTAGGAGTTAGCGAATATCTAATAGCCCTTACCTTGGTAGCTTCCATTTGAATTTGATTTTTAAAAATCACATGTTCCAAATATATGACCTTCTTCTTAAAGAAATAACTTTTCTTCACATTGATCACCAGTTATTCCTTCTTCAATTTAAGATACGCTCTCTCCAAATGATCCAAGTGCTTCTACTCATTAGAGTTGCACACCAAAATATCATTAAAGAATACAATACAACACTTACCAATCAAATCTTTGAGTACATCATGCATCAACCTCATGAACATAGTAGGTGCATTTGTAAGCCCAAATGGCAACACCAACCACTCATCATCTAGTATTTTGAAAGTTATCTTACATTCATCACAAGGCCTGATTTGAATTTGATGATAACCACCACTCTTCAAATTGATTTTGCTAAAAATCTCTACATAGGTAAGGACATCAAGGATATCATCCATCCTTGGAATAGAAAACCTATATCTTATCATTATCTTGTTCACTACAGTCAAATAAATGCACATTTTCCATTCATCATTGTCCTTCTTTGGCACAAGTTGCACATGGTAAAATCGATTCTCTCACAAAGCCATTTGTAAGTAACTTCTCTACTTATCTCTACAATTCAACCTACTAATTCAGTGACACCTAGTATGCTCTCTTATTTGGAATAGTAACACCATGAATGAAGTTAATTTCATACTGCACATTCCTTATTGGTGGCAATCCACCTAATTCCCTTTTGAACACATTAGGAAATTACTCCTTCAAGCCTAACAAACATGTTGAAAGTTCTTCCTACACAACATCATGATTAGAAGCAATAGTTGATATAATAATAACACCAAAACTAGCCTCATCAAGTTCCTTAATATATTTCCTCTTTCTTAGAAGAATTAAGTAAGCATTGTTACCTCACTCATTCAGCTATCATAGGAATCAATTCATGAATTCCATTTGGTCTTACGACACTCCACATATTTCTAGCTTCATCAAATTAAACACCATTGTCAAAATTCCAAGGTCTTTAAAGAATTACATCAACACAATCAACTAGTGGCACATCACATTTTACCACATCATGATAACTCCTAATTTTAAATTTTACGACAAATTATTTTCTTACCTCTTGAGAGAAGTCTCTTGACTAATGTACCTTGTAGGGTCTAGGATGAGGATATGTGACTAAACCCAATCTAGAAACTACCCTAGTAGAAATAACATTTTCTTAGGCTTCCCCATCAATCAAAATATGAATTCATTCCCCACTAATAAAACATCTACCCCAATTTGAAAAAATAATTTTCTTGCTAGATGATGTATTCTATTCACATTCTTCATAAATGCACAAGATTTTAATTTAGAAACTTTCTCAATCTTGGGAGCATTAGAATTACCTCTTTGAAAAACTTGGCTTAATGTCTTCACTATCTCCATGGTTTGTACATCCTTACCCTTGGCTGCTTTGTGAAGTGGACATTTCCATTACTTGTATTCCCATTTTTCACATTTGAAGCAGTAAATTTTAGATGAATTACTATCTTGACTCTTGCCTTTCTTACCTTGGTTCTTCTTAGATTTTCTCTTTTCATTGTCCTTCTCTAGCTTCTTATCATGGATATCATCCTTAGATCCCTTTTCTAATTTGAATCCCTTGTTCTTCTCCTTTGAAGCTTGTTTACTCTTATTCTTAAATCTAATGAGTTTCTTTTCTACCTTAGGTGTCAAATCATAAGTCTCATCAAGAGTTTGTGATTTATAGAATGATAACTCTTGTTGATACATCATTTTAAGACCTTCAAGAAAGATTGAAGTATGTTCATACTCCTCTTAGTTTACTTTAGCTTGATGGAATAGTGTTGACGACCATTTGGGACTGCCAACATGGGGCCTTCAATCTCATAACCGAGGTCACAAGAAATGAAGGTGTTCTTCAAACAAGGTTTAGGTGCTTACTGGTCTCTGGCAACACCAAGGCCTAGATACGTTCAAATAGACTCAATGGTTATGAAAGAAACTAAACGTGAGTATGTGTTTGTTGTTGTGAACATTGAAATGGTTGGGTTATGTATAAAATTGTAATTGGCTATCATAAAAGAAATTCAGCGAGCTTTCTCAAACACTACGAGTTGTTAAAAGTTCCTATTTTGTCAAATCACTTAGTCTATATAGTCCCTATAATACATTACTTGTAACAAATAAAATTTCGCAAAAATGTTTGAGCACAATTCTACTAATCTACTTCTAATTTCCCGTATAGAGAAAATTCCACAAGAATACTAGAAATAGATCAAGATTCAAAGGATTTAGAAAGAGAAAAGAAAAGAGCATATTTGAGTGAAACTCAAACATTTAGGCAAGATAAATTGACATGAGGAAATACTTCACAATAAAGCTATTCCAATTCAATCTATTACAACTCATTCAAACCCTTTGAGCTCAGCAAGAAATTTCATAAAAGATACTTTAATTTAACTACCAAAACACTTTGTAAACTACAAAGTACAAGCTTCTATTTGGCTAGTTAAATATTGGTCAAGAATTACAAACAATAGAACTTCCAAAAAATTTTGACAATTTCAAGATTACAATATTAAGGCAATAAACTTTAAAAATAAAGAAGTTATTTCAATCATCGCAAAGTATCAAAGATTTTCTAGATTTGATAAACTCACACAAGCAATTTCTATAAGACATTACTATTAAATTACTCAAGATGCTTTTCTACAATACAAGCTCTTATATGGCAAACCTTAATAGAAGTCTAATATTGCGCAAAAACAGAGCTATAAAGGCAACCTAGAAAAATCCTAAAATTAAATGCCAAGCATGATACTCTCTAAACCATTAGCCAAGTAACTAAAACAAAATGGAAAGAATGAACACACAAGATTTTTAAAAAGTAGCTAAATTGATGTCTTCAATAAGCCATGCTTTACAATCTTCAATGTTCTGCCAAGTTCCTTCCTCCTTCCTCCTTCATTCTATCCTTGAAGCCTTTTTATATTGGCTTCAAGGTAGTTACGATCATCATTGAAGGTTAAGGTGAATAAAAAATATCTAGGGAATTTATTCATAACTACCTTAAGAAGTTATAACTTCTATAGGAAATTATGAGAAAATCAACCCATAGTTGGCAAGTGTCTTTTTGGTAATTACAACCTTACAAATATCAAGGAGATCTAGTTATAACTTCCATAGGAGGTTATAACTTCTATGGAGAGTTTTAATCCTATAGAAAATAAAGGTATGTTTGTCAAATATCCATAAATCTCCTCCTTTTTAAATCATAACTTTTAGAAGATATATTTTATGTATTATATCACAAGGAGTGAGATTATTGCATATCTTATTATCAATGTTGCTGTGCCAAAATTTTACCTCTTTCCATAATGGAGGTTAAAAGATTTTTTTAATGATATTATATGTGGAAAAAGGTTGGTTAAATGAACAAAAACAACAAAATCATTTAGAACCATAATATGAAAAAAAGGATTTGGGAGTAAGAATAATGACATTGGCCCTGCAACCACTTCAACAGCACATCATATTTCATGAATACTTCATCAATATCCATGTCCATGCCCTACTTCAATTTTGTCCTTGTTTGTCCAGTAGCCACATATGCTACCCCCGCACTTGTTGCGCTTACAAACAAAATTACAGACCACGATGTCCACAAAGTGAAGTTCTTGATGAGCACTGCATGGTAACCTCTATGTCTTTCAACCGTTCTTCTCTAGCAACCACTCTTAGATCTTTCTCCCATCGGAGTCTCGTGGCTGTGCTTCTAGTAATCATGGTTGCCTACGTCAATGTTGCTTAAGATTTAGTGTTGTCGTTGCTATCTTTGCTTTCTTCATGTGTCATTGCTTGGATGTAGATCATCTGTTTGTCTATTCAAAGTACATGGATGAGGTTTTTGTAGATTTGTCGCATTGTGCAAGAAGAGGGTTTGTAGATTGCCGCATTATGCCTCAGTAGTTCAAGAACTGCCAAAGATGCTCATGCATCTATATTGCATATGTCGTCGTCGTGGTCTCATGGATTCCATTGATCTAGATGCGACTACTGTTGTAGGGGAGAGTAGGTGAGGTAATGTCATGGATTGTAATTCTAGCCATGGAAAAGAATACACAATTGTAGCATTTAGCCCTAGCTACTGCCATGGCTACCTAGCTTGCCCTTTGCTTGTAAATCCTATTGTCGTGGCTAGCTCTGGATCAACTCTGGTGAAACAAGCCATCATGGCAAACCATACACTTCTATTTCTAATTTTATTATTATTCTACTAGGTTTAGATTTAAATTTAGGTTTGCATCTATGTGACTACCTTGAAACATTATCTAGCTAAAGTAGGCTAGCAAGTTTTGCCCAACATATCATCAATATTATTATCTACACATGTATATGTTGTGAAATTCTTCTTCTAGTTTTCATCTTTATTTGCTACTAAATCTAAAGCCACAAACAAGTTTAAAGATTTTTGGTCCCTAATTTAGTTCCTTTTAAAACTAAATCTACATTATTATTGACCACTTGGCTTGGCTTCAATCATGAAAGGTAAAAATGCTCACAATGCATTGATAGTTCTTAAATTGGAAAACCAAAGCAAAGTATTCTTGAAATTTTCTTATGCCAATGTAAAATGAAAGGAAGATATTGCCTTACTATTGCAATACTCTTCTGTGTGACATAGGTAATTGGTTACAATAACAATAACAACGCCTACTTTAGAATCAAGTGATTTGAGCTTAAGTTTGCAGGGTTCCAAGCATACCAAGTATGTTTTAGAGCATGAGTTGAGTTATGAATATTTTATAAAAATATTTCCATATCCCAATACATGTTATAAAAATGGTTGATAATTGACAATATCGTGCAACATAATTTAAAATGCCCTTTTTATATGTTGATGAGTTGCCAAAGCTTTTCCATCACTAAAACATGATAAAGTCCTATAATCTTCCCTTTAGATTAGAGGTAGATTTTGCTACTACTTTATCAAATGGTCTTATGTGACAACAAATAGTTTACAAAATTCAATGTAAAACTCTTTAACATCTTTGTTGCCCTACTAATGAGTGGCTAGGTACCCCTACACTCAACCATATGAATACGAGCATTCATGCACGATCCAGTCAAACTCCGNAAATATAAACTAGCCTAAGTATGATGAGCATCCATCCTTAATCATCCATACACATCTTGGACCTTGTGTAGTACTTCTAGGATTACCAAGCATATATTACTTGAGCACTCCTAGATACGCTATTGGGTTACCAAGTAGTCACACTTAAGTGCTCATGATTAAGTCATACTCATTCCGCGTTTAATAACAAGGATAGTAAATGAAGGTAAAGAAATATTAATTAGGAAAACAATAAATAACAACAATGGTAAGAAATTAAGACTAAGTGAATGCTGCAATGATGAAGTAATCTTGATCTTTATTGCCAGTCATGTGTGTGTCCAAGTACGTCACACTCAAATAAAGGTTCCATACAATTACAATCATCACACTATGGGCATGCATTGGGGAAAGAGTTGAGATGAACTAAAAATGAATAAAAAGACTCTACACTTACACCTACTGACTCTAACCCCTTCCTGTGCACCCAAAGGTGTATTTATAGGGTTACATAGGAATCACAATATCGTGTATCCGATATCGTCATCTAGGCCTCGATATCACATACCCGATATTGCGGATCTGATATCGAGGGTCCAATATCAAAGGTCCAATGTCAAGGGTCCGATATCAAGGGTCCGATATTAGGGGTTCAATATCAAGGGTCCGATATTAGCACCTGACAAACCATGATTCATCACCTGCTTATGGAATTTTAGTTTTATGATTATCTCTTACCTCTACCAAGATTGTTCAAATTTTCTTCTCAACCTATATGTCATCAAATTCCAATCTCTAATAGGTTTTTTATTTTTCTTCTCATAACTTTGAAACTCTTTTTCCTGACAAGTAGAAGTTATACCTTCTAATCTAGATTTAGTAATTGGTACCCTCAATTAATTTGATACCTCTTCTAACTTAAAATTCTTAACAAGTGCTTTCAATCAACTTGCAAAAGCATTGGTACCATCTACACCATTGAAAATCTTTAGTTCCACATATGAAAGCCTGGTTGCATTTCTAAATCATCTAGCACACCTTTCTTTATCTTTATCATCAAGCTTATCATGATAAGAATTAGATGATGTTGATGGAGCTCTTGGAACTTTGACATGAGGATTAGGATTCACTCTCACTAGAATCCTTTGCTAATCCATTCTCACACTTCCATAGCTAGAATGTCCTTTCTCCTCACACACTCCCCTTTCACCCAACTGAGAAACTTCTTTATCATCATTTGAATGTGAATGTTCATCATCTCCATGAGTTTGAATATGACTAGGACCTACATTCTAGTCTACCTTTACATTAATCTTATCTAATTGTGAAAACATCAATTGAAATGTAGACTTCATGCTCTTCATGTCTTTGTTCAAGTCTTGAACCTATTTCTTCTTGGAAACCACTTGAATTTGACAAAAATCCATAACCAAATTTCAATAATAATCAATCTAAAGCTTTTATACCAATAACACTAGAGTAGGATCACTATGTTTACTTTAATCCTTCAAATACACACTAAATCTAGAATATACAAAGATAATTCAATTTGTTAGAAAATAATAAAAACTAGCTATCTTTAATTAATACAAACAATATTAGTAGTTCCACAACCCACAATAACATACTCACACCCTCAATGACATCGTAGAGCATAGATTATCCTCACTGTAAGGCACAACTAAATGAGATCTCTCCCACAACACAAGCCTAAGGTCTAAACACAACACACATAATGAGAGCTACAATGGCCAAACAACCAATTGATCAAAAAGATGCATACACACTCATGTAATCTCCTTCAATCAAACTCTCATGTGCTCCCCTCTTCATCTCATGATCCAAAACATCATCATCATAGCCTTGTCCCAACAAAATGGGGTAAGCTATATGAGTTCTTTTTCACCAATCACCTCTATGAAAAGTTAGATCGTTGTTTATTTGTAGTTTCTTCAAATCATCTTCGATCATTTTTTCCCATGTTTTCTTTGATCTTCCTTTTGGTGGCTTTCTTAGAATAGTGATGTAGCAACCTTTGCTTATAGGCTCATTATTTGATCTTCTTTGCACATGTTCAAACCATCTAAGTTGTCATTCTTGTAACTTATCTAAAATAGAAGCCAATCAAAGCCTTCCTCTGATATTTGTATTATGTAATTTATCTCTTTTAATAACATTCAACATTCATCGAAGCATTCACATTTTTGGCATATTAATTTGTTATTCATGCCTCTTTTGTACTACCCAACATTCAAGCCTAATTGTTATCTTATAAAATTTTCTCTTTAATTTTATTGGTATTCTTTTATCACATAGAACACCATTAGTTTATCTTCATTTTGATCATCGTGCCTCAATTTTGTGTTTGATATCTTTATTAATTTTACCATTTGATTGGAGGGTTGATCTTGGGTAGCAAAATTGTTTACAATGAAGGAATTTTTTACCTTAAATAGACACTTCTATTTCACCACTATTTATGTTGTCACTAAAATTGCATTCCATATGTTCTATTTTACTTCTACTAATTTTTAAGCCTTTTGATTATAGAACATGTCTCTACTTTTCAATTTTAGGAGTAATATTTTATTGAGATGTATCTACCAACACAACATCACCTTCAAATAACATATGGTAAGGGATTTCATCTTATATTTCCTTTATTAATTCATTCATAATGATAGCAAATAAGTATGAGGTAAGTGCATATCCTTGATGTAGACTGACTATGACTAGATAATTAGATGTTATTCCGTAAGTTGTTCTAATTTTGGTATTAGCTCCTTCATACATGTCTTGAATCACTTTAATATATTTATCAAGGATGTTTTTCCTCTAAAAGGTCCACCAAATAATATCTCTAGGCACTCTTTCATATTCTTTTTCCCAATCAATTAAGATCATATGTAGATTTTTTCAATGTTTTTTGAATTAAATTCAAGACAAGAATCCTAGGAAAACCTTCTTCATGTTTAGCTTAGAGATTTCCAATTATTTCCATCTTGTTTTTATCCTTTCTAGCTATTTTCAAACTTAGAATTGCTAATTTAGAAGCTTCCTCAACTATACAAGACATCTATAGGCTCAACAAGACATCTTTTTGTGACAACCAGTTTTTAGACGAAATGTCTCTTGGTTTTGGGTGATGTCTCCTGATGAATGGTGAGGTACCCCTACACTCAACCATACGAATACGAGCGTGCACGTGCGATCCTGTCGAACTCCGCAGACTAAATGCCTTAACACCACAAGAAACACTTGGGGTTAATCGTTTGTTGTCTTCCCAGGCTTGCTTGTAAGTGTCACGGTGTATGGTTAAGCAAGT
>MNCI01035040.1:168092-210731 GCA_015680685.1 Gnetum montanum | reverse complement strand
AGTTGTCTCCCTAGAGACACCTCCTAGCAAGATGTCATATAATCTACATTTGGGGTGTCTCTTGTGCATGACCAACTCTCAACCATGACATTTTTTGAACCTCTAAGATGTCTCTCTAGCTTCCTAAAAGCTACAAATGAATGCTTATAGGAATAAAATGATGCTCAAAAGAGGTGTCCTTACACCTTTTTTCCTTAGGTCATTTTTTATTCCTAGTGATAAAGTCAAATTTTTTGTATATAATGATGTTGTATCAACAATGTTGTTGATACAATGTC
The DNA here is from genome assembly GCA_015680685.1 of Gnetum montanum. Taxonomy (NCBI): domain Eukaryota; kingdom Viridiplantae; phylum Streptophyta; class Gnetopsida; order Gnetales; family Gnetaceae; genus Gnetum; species Gnetum montanum. The sequence goes on along the minus strand of MNCI01035040.1, from coordinate 210,453 downwards.
TCAAGATGTGTGCAACCCTATAAATACTAACACTTGGATGTACAATCAACAACTTTTCATTCCAAGTCTTAAGGAAACTCTTTTAGTTTGTTTTCTTAGTTAGGTAGAGAGTGAATACTTAAAGTATGATGTTGATTAGTTGTGCACAATGTTTATTTGAGTAAAGTGTATTTGGGCATAGTTCATGATTGGAAATAAAGATCAAGATTGCTTCTCATCATTGCAACAATCACTTAGTTTATTGTTCTACTTAGATTAGTTTTTCTATTTACTTAGTTAATTCTTTACATTTTCAAAGTACTTTACTTTTCTTGTTCATTGTAAAGCAGAATGAGTATGATTAATTTTGAGTGCTTAAGTGTAATCGTCTGGTAATCCTAGTAGTGTTATTGCTTGGTTCACCCAGTAGCATAACACTTGGTAACCCAGTAACAGTTGCATGAGCCCAAGGCATGTACGATAAACCAAGACTGAATGCTCATTGCTTTAGGCTATAATAGATTTCCCTTCTTATCACTACTTAGACTTAGCATTTCACTTTGTTTCCATTACGTTTACACTTAGGAGTAAAATGAGCCTAACAACATCACTTAACATATGCCTCACTATGAGTTAAACCATAAATTTAGACTTCACTAACTCAAATTGGGAAGAGAATGATCACAAGCTTAACATTAATTACTAGCATAATGACATTGTCCATCACTGATTATGATCTGGTCATGCACTAGCACTTGTGACTTATATGGTAGAGTGTTGGGATTGCTCCACCACTCATCACCTAGTTCTCAAATTTTTAACAAATTTTGAAGACATGGTGCAAGCGTAGTAAATATTGGAATTACAATCATATTATAGTTTTAGAAGATATGCTTAAGAAAATTAGCTTATGATGGCTTCCTTTTAATGAAGGAGCTTGGACTACTAATGCATCTAGATTGTGTATCACTTGGAGCAGATTTGGTGTCATTGTAATTTTTTATCTGCATGTGCATGATAGATGAATTACTTAGAATGAAGCTTCTAGCCTCTATAGTTTGAATGGAAAGAGGAAAAATAATTTTGAAAAATTAATTTCTAATCTTGAAAATTTATTTAAAGTTAACAATAATGGGCATAAAGCTTTTTGAAATATTTTTTAGAACAATGGTAGATATGTTTTATCTTTTAATTTGAAAGTTACTTATGAGATTATTACAAAGAATGATTTTATTCATAACAAATTCAATAAGGCCTAGAAAATGCAGTTATCATTGCACTTTTGGATGAGGAAAATAAAAAATATTTGGAAAGCTCCTACATTTCCTAAAATTATATATTTTTTATAGTGTCTTAATCATTAAGGTCTTCCTATGAGCACTCATCTTAAACATATGGAAAATGTTTCTCCTCAATATCCTCTTTGTAGAAGTGAAAACTTATTTTCTCATATTTTTTTTAAGTATCTTGTTACTCAACATGCTTGGAAATGAACATCCAAAATTTGTAACAACTATCAACCATACCTCAATGAAGTCATTCTTGGTGATCAGCCTGCTTTGTTTGTTTCATTTCTTTGCATTTGGAATTGTCTTCAACCCTTTGTTCTCTACTTTATTTAGAAGTTTCGATGTCTAGTAACAAGAGCATAACTATGACATCTCTTCAGGTGTCAAATGCTAGATTCTCAAAGACGTTGCATTTCAGCTACAACTTTAAGCAAAAAAATTCATAGTGAAGGTTGAACAATTAATTTGTTTTCTACCATATTAAATTTTTTTTTGTTTTAGAGGCTTAAGGATGGGAAGTTTTCAGCTTTTGTTGTTATTTGTGCTTTATCTCCGATTGATGTATTCTATTTTCCTATTCTTTTTACAAGAAAAAAAGTGAAAACACATGAGGACGCTTCTAAATAAAGGCAAGACTTATCTTTTCCTTACCTTGAAAGGGAAGGTTTTTTTAGACTGATTGTAAACTTGAAAACCTGTAAAAATATCCCAAAACCATTGAGCTTTTTCTTTAAACTCTTTTTTGAAAAATTTCATGTATTCTCAAAATTTTTAAATACTATTATTTATTTTTTTAAAGTATGAGAATTTCAATCTTTTCTTGAAAACGTGAAACTTCAATTTTTACCCTTGTTTTCTTAGCAAAAATGCCCGCAACCATGTAAACGCAAACAGGTGTCAACTGTACATTGATGCCCACCTGTCAGAAAAGTGGTTGACGATATCTGGCTCCAAATGCATCATGGACTGAGAAGCTCTCGCGAGTTTTCCGCCGGCGGCTTTTTCGGTGCTCTCCTCGTCCTCTGCTTACAACAAACGTGAGCTGCTACGACTCACACAAGTCACTGGTCCGGCCGGGAAGTTTGGAAACACATACAATAGAATATACAATGGAAAACATTCTTTTATTTATGTCTGTACTCGCCCTTCAAAATCATCTCGGAGATTCCAACCTGCGAAATCTTTGTTGCATAAACTTCTTTCCTCTTGACTGCCTACGTATTGTGTCTGGTTTGCGTAGCCGTTGCGGTCCGTGAAGCGGAAGAAGAAGAAACTATGGCAGCCATGAGCAAACAGAAGCGGGCGGTGGCTGTGTTTCTGATGTCCGGAGGCCTTTGCATAATCGGAGGCCGCTTGCTGCGTGGAAAGATCAAGCAATTTCAGAGAGAACAGGCGGAGTTGTTTGAGCAGAGCTTAATGACTCGACCAAAAGCGCAAACTCCAGCTAATGTTGATGAGAACAATAAGGTAACATCTTTCGCCTTGCCAATTGAGGAGACTTCATTTAGTTTCATTATAGAAGCGTCGGTGCTACCACATCAAATGTTAGATAGAATATTCTGTTAGAATGTTTTTGTATATTACATTTTTTCACGGAGCATATTTTTTTAAGGTATTAATATGCCTAGAATAGTATGTTGGGAAATTTTAAACCAATTACTGCTGAAAGTGCTGATTCAAGGCCTTACCGATAATTACGTAACTCAGACGCGCATGTGGTCGATGTTGCTTTCGTATTGTTCCGTGCGATGCTACGGGCTGTCAATTACTACGTTGCGAAATGTTTGACTGTAGCACCGCCTTATGGATGAATTTTTTGTAATTTTGACATTCCCTTAGTAGAGTCGTCGAAAGTTTCTTCAAAACATTTCTTGTCATTTCTAGGGTGAAATTGTGCAACTTTGCAATTTTGCTTTTCATCATGGCATATTTTTATGCAATTGCACAGCAATATCCTCAGCTCTAGATCAGAGAAGCAGTATTTCATTTGAAATACATGAAAAGAGTTTTCTAGTATAATTTGTTTATGTGGTTTACAAGCCTGAAATTCAAAAAGTCACAATTCTCTCTCTCTCTCTCTCTCTTTCTCGTGGAATTTAAGTAGAAAAACTTTGGTTGCGAGTTAAAACTGAGACCGACCAGCTCTGGTGATTCTAGTTTAGTTCTGGTTACATGGAAGATTGGTTACAATTTTTCATGTATGCATTCTCTCCTTCTCTCTCTCGTTTGACATGTTTTGGACGCAACCTGGATTTCCAAAGTTAAGAATTGAAGTAGAAAAACTTTGGTTACCAGTTAAAACAGAGACTGACAGGCTCTGATGATTCTAGTTTAGTCCTGGTTACATGGAAAATTAGTTACAATTTTTCATGTATGCATTTCTCGTATGTGATTTCTTCTGGCAATTTGTTGACGGTCTTTAAATGTTTTCTAATTTTTCACAAATACACGTGAGAAGGATTTTCTCACCCTATTCCTTTACCTAAGCATATTGTTGCATGAGCAGAAACTGGCACCAATTAGTTGTCCAGAGTTGTCTTGCTACATCATAATTTTTGTGGAATTTTAAATTTTACACTAGTTGACTGCTTTCTGAATTCAGGTTGCAGTGGACATAAAATTTGCTAAGCGGCTGATGGTGATATTGAACCTGTGTGTGCCGCGGTTGTGGTCCAAGGAAGCTTTCTTGATTCTTATTCAGACGTGCTTGTTATATAGTCGGACATTGTTGTCAGGTTAAGCTGACCTTAAACTCCTTATAATAAAACCCGCTTTTTAAACATGCAGTGAGAACGATATTCTAAACTGCGTTTTTCTCTAGTGCAAGAATTTGCAGGAACAAGAAAACAATGGTCTTGCATTATGGAGGCAATAAAATGAATATTCCTATAATGATTTTATAATGTAAAAAATATTAACCTTATGCTTCTTATTAGTTTTATAACAATTTCTGCGGTGTCCTGTATCTGAATGGTGATTGAATATCATATATTTTGATGCTGCAATAACAGCAGGCTTTGTTACTAAATGCAAGGTTGTACTTAATTGTATTTACTTTCCTTGGCTCCAATTGCTTCCTTTGAAACTCGGAATAGTGCCCTTTACTGAATGCATGAATTACCACGGTTTTCAAGACAAAACTACTAATCCACAAATTGATTATTATTAAATTGCCATCACTTGTGACCTGTTAACAGATTAGTCGTCATATATGTTCAATCATATAAATCCTGCTTGCTTCTACATGTCTCACATACAAGGCGTAATGCATGGATTATTTCTGAACTTTATGTTTCTTTGCCCTTATATAATTGAATCACACAGCTACTTTGGTTAATATGCATTTGTCTGTAAAGATTTGTATGTCGCTCATTTATTCTTTTGTAAAAGCAGATTGGATTTCTTCCTTAGAAGGGGAAATAGCTCAAGCACTGATATCAAAGGTAGATGGCTAAATTCCATGCTATGCCTTTCCTTGGAGATCTCTAATGTTCAAATGTCATTGTTTTGTTTCTGAATCAAACTGTATTTTTCACAGAATTGGCCAGCCTTTGTTAACTACTTGGCGGCATTTGCCTTAACAGCCATACCAACTGCAACTGTCAACAGTGGTCTTAAAGCCATGCGGGTAATAAGCATGCCTTTCTTTATATTGTCCAGAAAAGGGATTACCATTTTTAAGTGTAACAATTTAGTGGTGAGAGGAAGAATTTAAATAATTTAGGTAATTAATTGATTTCATTTCAACCATAAAAAACATTGATGAATAAGTGACTCCTATTGCATTGGAATTGGAGCTATTCTTTCTGCATTTAATTTTGTAAACTATATTTTTATGAAAAGTTAAGTAACTTATTACTTTAACACTAACATTAAATTAAATATGATATTTTTTACAACTTTTTGGCCTGTGATACAAGAACACAATTTTCAGATTCTGGATTTAAGTTTATCATTATCATCTTGGTGCCTTCAGCCCATCTATGATGGGCTGACTGTTAAGATAGACGAAGGAGTTGATGATGACTTACTATGGCTGGCAGTCTACCTGATGCTATCGTTCTTCAATGTATATAATTTAAGTTTATGATTGTTAAATATGGTAGAAGCTCTAGGCTTTGCCAAAGCTAGTTGAAGTTTAAAGTTTGCAGAATATCAAAAAAATCAACTTTTAGGAAATGATTACCGAATATGGGCATTGGACACTCCCATTCCTAAAGTAGTAAACATATGAAAGTCTAACTGTATATGAAGCTTCTACATGTTAAAAATGAATGCATGTGAAAATTTGATGTATAGTTGAGCCATTGGTATTCAAAAAACCTAAGAGGAATTTCAAGTTCATACAGTTTGAATTCCATATCAAAAATTGAGCAGCAGCATTTTTGGATTGATTATCTTATAAAGTATAAACACATCTGATCAAATGAATTAGTTGTTTTTATTAGATTTTTCAACCAGATCAGCTGATGGTGTTTAAAGGGCAAAAACAAAAGGAATCATTACTATTAACCAAAGTTTCATAAAATAGTTTAGGAAACTGCCTTAAAAAGAAAAGACAGTTTTGTAAGAAAAGAATGTTCATAAGTTCTTATTTTTTTAAATGTGAACTTGCTTGTTCTAGAAGTCATTTTATTTGACTAATGTGTTAAGCATTGATATTTATTCAAGGATATCTAATGAAAATTTATATTATTACTTTTTTTAACGCCTTTTCGACACTTGTTAGCAAGCTGTCTTATTGTTTTTGATGTGTCTTTCAGACAACTATCAGCCTTTCATTCCAGGAGGTTTTGACAAAGCGTTTGCACCAGGCTTATCTCACTAATCACGTGTATTATGCAGCCTCTATTTTAAGAGGTCTCTCAAATCCAGATCAGGTATGCCTGTTGTTCTTGTTAAATGATCTCAAGTAATGATTGTACAATATTGAAGTTTCTGAGTATTTTTCTTTCAAAGGTGTTTTGATATAACTCTGGCATTGCAGCGTATTACAGAGGATGTTTCAAAGTTCTGTTCATCACTAAGTGAACTCTATTCTTATACCTTTAAGCCAGTTATGGATGTCATCTTTTTCACCCGGTCTCTTGCAAAAACAATTGGGTATGTAGGTTCCATGTATCTGATCATTATATTTTACATATGACACAGAACCCACAAGGAGGAAAACTCAAGCAGTCTCCACTATTAACTTAAGTGCTTTCTTTTCTGACAGATATAAGGGGCAATTTGCCTTATACAGTTATTTTGTATTATCCTCAGCTATATTGCGTGCCATAAGCCCTCCACTTGCACTTTTAACAGCTCAGGAGGCAGCATTGTCAGGAAATTTCAGAAATGCACACCAAAGGTTTTTGTAACTTGATTGAAGGTTTTTTTTTTTCAAAAAAGAATTTATGCAATGTTTTAAATAATATNACCCCACCTCTCCCCACACCCCCCTCCTTTTTTTTTAATGAGATTGCTTGGTAGGATGAGTTTTGAGCCTCTAGGTAATGACCCCTTTTATTCACTGACTAAGATGTCGCACATTTTATTTTTTGATTTCATCACTTAATGGTTCTCAATCATCCTTCTGGTGAGTATGTCAACAGTCAATATGTCATACCTGATAGAAGTAAAAATGCTTCCACAACAATAATGAACTGCATTAGTGAATTGATGTCACATAGGGTTGGAAAGCTCAAGTTCTTTTCAAACTCGTTTGATGATAAGAGAGATTAAAGCTATTGTTTCAAACTTCTAAGATATTGAATGATGATATTTTAAAAAGGTTTTTTTTTTTGAAAATAATGACCAATTATCTATATCTAAGTCTACATAAGCAACTCTAGTTTGTGATGGGTTGGCATCTATAAATATTACCTCTCTGACTAAGTACCATTTTTATGTTAGATGATCCATTGGATTTTGGAATTGACTACCAACGTCTTAGACTTATGACAATTGTTATAGATCAACAGTAAAGTTGTAGTGATGCAGAAGCTTTGGCTTTAGAGTTTAGTTTGCTTCTCAGAAGAGTTTGGGCTTGTTGCAATGGGTTTGAACAATATAAGCAAAGATTCTAGTGATCACTGATGTTAATACAAAATTCATTGGCAATGAACTGTTGTGTTACAGCATTTATAATGGCTAATTTCTCAGTAACCATTGACATGTAATAAATGCTACCAATTTTCTTTGGATTGGCATCTCCATACTTTGGGTAAAGTTTATCTGATTTCTTGGCGTCTGTAAAGAAATGCTTGGTAGTCATTCATAAATTCTAGGTGAGCTATAACGCTAACCTAGCTATAACGCTAACCTAGAAAATTTTATCTTTCACAGTTTATCTATGTACAAGTCTTTAGGCATTTTCCATAGAAAAGGAAATTCCCCTTTTAGAAGAAGGTTCTTGGTAAAGTTGAAGGAAACTAACTAACATGATTCTTCTTTGGGGGGTGTTTTTTGGGAGTGGGGGAAGGGAGGGACATTGGTGGATGCAGTAAGGGAAAATATGAAGGAACTTTGAGTAATTGATGATATGGTCCTTAATAGGTGTGGGTGGTTAAAGAGTACTTGTAAAGCCACCTACTTCATGTATTTAAGGCAAGCCTAGGATGATGATAATGATGACTTTGGTCATATTTACTAGGGTTAACACCAATCCTATGTGACATGTCTATAAGTTGAGTTTTGTTTGGTTACATCCCTGTTAAGATGAATGATATCATTTCTATTTAAGGAAGCCAATTCTTGGTAACATGAAGGTGCAAAACACACAATGGTGAAAAACATTTCAAGAACAGTGTTGCAAAACATGTAAAGAGTTGGAGCAGAGTGGAGGGTGGACTTAACTTATCCTGGCTCTACATGGCACATGGTTTAGATGATGTAATTCTCAATAGCAGGGCTTCTAGTTAACTGGAGATACATTGGTCATACTGAATTATTTTTAGAGAGGTTAGAGGGTTGTGGTGGGGTGGGTGTGTGTGTGTGTGTGTGTGTGTGTTGTGTTGGGGGCAGGTGGGGAGGGCCGGGGATCCCCCCAAAAAACTGAAAGGGGGGTAAGCAACCCCTTACAACATGAATTAAAAAGAAAGAAACAACATCCCCTAGTAGGAGGAATCCACTCAAAAGCATTCAACATTTGGGCCTTTGGGTCCCGATTCTCAAACCCCCATCCCAAAAATTGAGTGGATCACACCGAACACCCTTTTTGGAATCTTGTAAACCTTATCGTCATCACATGGGTAGTGGAAGCCTAGTGCAGGGGCAATGTGGCCTTTCCTGTGTGTGGGTAGCATCTAAAATAGCCCTATGATGTTCTAATGCCATAAAGGGCGTAGCCTCTTGGAACTCTTTGTACTGTTCTTCCCTTTGTTGTCGCTCCTTGACCACTAGATTTTTGGCTTTGTTGGGGTGAAGCTTGCTAGAGGTTGTGTGAATGAATTTATGCAAGGCATTCCATGCCACATTTCGGTTCATGCTCATAACCATGTATGGGCACCTCCCCATACGTAGCCATCGTTGCACATTAGAGTTGTGGGTAGCATCCTAGTGGATTCTCATTTGTTGCTCCTCCAGCTAGGCTTGGGTGCATTGCTTCTACTCATCCTCTCTCTTGAGGCACTCTTGCTCCTCCCTGCACAAGTCCTCCCTGATCTGTTCATGAAGTTGGTCTTCTAGCGTTCTTCTGAGGGCGGCATCCCTTAACTCTCTTTGGTGTCTTTTCTCCTTAGTAGTTGCTTTGTGTTGCAACTTCTCCTATTTTGTCCTTGTTAGGTCCTCTTGCTTCTGCCTTTGCAGCTTAGCCTCCCATCTAGTCTACTTCTTGTGGTGGCCCTCAAGAGATCCATGTCAAACTTTGACTATAGCTTCCAGTGGATTTGCTCCTAAGCATGTAGAAGTTGCTCTCGAAGGTTTGATTACTAGTCCATTGTAGAACCCTACCAATCAGAACACTCAACCACCCATGTTGTGCTGCCCCCATCATTCACTCTCACAAGGGTAGAAGAGGAGGATGCCCCCTCTTGCGTAGTTCATCATTGCTCATAAACCATTGTGTAGGAGGATGGTTTGGCCGACGACAAATCGAATAGCTGCATAGCCCACCAGAGGGCAAGGATAAGGCTAGAATGGCATCCCCACTACTTTCGTCTAAGGGAGGCCAAGAAAAACTTAGTCAAGTTGACTAGTGTCCCCAATTTCAAGCAGTGGAAAAAAGCAAAATGGGGGTCTTGTAGCTTCCACACATTGCTAGATGGAACAAAGTAGCGTTCAACCAACTCTGTTGTGTCCTGCCACAGTTGTGGGAGTATAGATTTGGGCACTTGGTGACTCCTTGTCTTTGGCATAGGTCCATCAAAGAAGCTCTTAACATCTTGTAGGCTGCACCCTATAGGCAACACCACCTTGCCTATTGCCAACAAGCCTAGATACCCCCATAATGGCCGACTTCGTGAGGTCAATGCAAACGTTGTAGAAGGTGTTAAAATCCCCTCTCCACTGCTTGTAGAAAAGGGCATTTGAGAGGTTAGGGTCCCCAACAAGTAGAGGAAGGAGGTCCCCACAACCCACTTGCACTACCATGCCCCACAACACTTGGTTGTTTTGAAACCCATCATAGTTTGGTTTATAAGTGGGAGTAACCCCCATCATTGCAATGGCCTTCTTCCACAACCGCCTAGCGAGCAACGAAATTTGCACGAAAGGTCTAAGTTGCGCAACCTAGAAAACTTGCTTGTTTCATGTACGCCAAAGCAGCCATAGTAGAGTAGTAGCTAGGGAGTCACTGTGAAGTTGCAGTGGTGGCAGAATGCCAAATCTCCTCTAGATGGTGGTAGTGAAAGGATAGAGGTAGGTGAAGTGTTGTAAGGTTTCAGTGGCAGTGTGGCAAAGGGGGTAGGTGGTATTTATTGAGACTTCATGATCCTATAGTAAAGTTCGACCAAAGAGAAAGTTGACAGGAAATTTCTATGAAAGCCTGAATTTGACGAGATTGAGTATGAGAGCTTGCTTTCATTTTGTCTGAAATATTTTGCTTGAGTTTTACCACATTTTTCATACCTATATTTCTGTAATTGCCCGAAGTTCTTGAAGAAAAAATTGTCTAAAATTATCTGGTTTTTGAAAATTGCAAAAATCCAAAATTTTGAAAAATGGTATTAGAGTAAATGATTCAAGAAGCCCTGTATGGATGGAGATTGGAAATTTCATATAGGGAATCAAACAAGACTGAAATCAGACTAATATTGGACACAAAACATGGAACTATATATTTCAGAGTGCTGCATCATCTTCAATAGAACTTAAGTCTGCATCATCTTCAAGACTAGTATCTTGAAACTGTAGTGTTTGAATTGCCACTTGAAGACACGTACAACGTAGGATTTCAAATGCATCCCAAACATGGGAAGATGAAGAAGAGAAAAGAACCTTATCAAACAGATCTGAAAGAATCGTCAGAAGTTCTTGAAATTACTCATTTGGATGTGATAGGCACCATGCATATGATAAAATTTTCAAAATATACTATGGTCATGTAAATGACTTTAGTGGCTATGTGTGGAGCTATTTGTTAGCTTCCAAGGATGAGGTGGTGTCTATAGTCACAAACTTCAAAACACATGCTAAAAATCAGTTTCGATAGAAAATCAAAGAAATATGATGAGTCAATCAAAGGCTTTTGTGATGAACACAAACAGATGATACAATCAACATCAAATGACATTGCTTAGCAAAAAATTGATATAATCCTAGAGATTGCCAAATGTGTTGGAAAAATGAAGACAAATACATTGATTGTTGTATTTCCTTTTATGTTGCATTTGATGTGGGGATGTGTTTTATCCCACATTTATTAGGATTGGGGTTTGGTCCTCATGTTTCCTCATAAATAGGAGGCGCTTGGTGTTTTATCCCATATGTATTAGGATTGGGGTTTGGTCCTCATGTTTCTTCATAAATAGAAAGGCTTGGGGTAGCCTTTAGGGTGTGCTTTGAAGTGAAAGCATTGTATCAAGGTTTTACCTTGGAGACGTGAGTCTTGTTGGTGTTGATTTGAGATCTGTTGGAATAACAGATTGGGTGTTTGGAAAAGTTACAAGGACAGCTTGTGTCCTAAAGATTTGAGAAGAATAGAAGACAGATCAGCATTGTTGTGTAAGTAGGGTAAAAAGGGCCCGAACCACATAAGTCTCTGTGTTCTTGTGCTATTTTTACTGTTTTTATTCTGCTTTCATTTTGTTATCACAGCAAATGTTTGCTAGAGTTTAGAACGTTTTGAGAGTGATTTATAGTGTTTCTTGACCTGCTACAGCGCAATATTTTGCCTCTAATGATTTATTCAGATCTGTAAGGTTCTAATAATTTCTCTAGAGCATTTGTAGTGTGTTTTCAGATCTGATTATAACAGAATGTTTGTTGAGTCAAATTACATTGCCAAATTGCTATTAGGAAGAAGGAATCACAAGAGGGTATCCCATGCAACTATGTTTAAAGGAGGCCTAGTTATAACACATTGAAAACTTTTGGCTGCATATGTTTGGTGAGCATTTCAGATCCTCTAAATGTGATTCAAAAAAGAGAAAATGGATATTTGTTGCTTATGAAGAGTCATGCAAGTATATATGTTATGATGAAGGCAATATAAAAATATTTTGTGTCTAAAGATGTTGAAGCTAAAGAAAGCACATATGAGATTGAGTGTTTTAATCAACATAGTGAACCCCTACAAATAAAAGATAGAAGAAAGACCAACATACCTCAAGGCCTTAATTTTTTTTTTTTGAATTAACGTTGCATTTTGAACTGAACAAAATGAATATAGTTTTATCGTAGGTTAAAAGACTGAGAAGGTGCAGTATGATTATGCACTAAAGGAGCAGGCATCCAAGATAAAGACAGCACCATGGAAGAGGAACAATGCTAGACAGACATACTTCAATCTCACATCATCCCAAAAAAGGGATTGTCAAAAAATATGATCAGATGTGAGATGTTCACCAACATAGTCATGTTTTCTTATGTATGAGGTCCAGAGTTCCGGTCTTGGTATTACATGGATTGTACTATACCAATGTTCGTTTGTTTTTTTTTAAAGCAAACATATTAAGGGTTTTTTTTTAATAAAAAAAAATTTGTGAGGAGTCAAGATTTGTTGCTGCTTAAAGATTAAAAAATCTAACTGTAACGTGTAGATGGGCCACATTATTCTAAAATTAAATGAAGGTTTCCACTCCCAAGCCCTAGTGAACTTATATAGAACATGTAAAGGCTCAATTGAGTAGACACTCTTGATGCCTTGAGAACATGTCTTGTATGCCTGAATTTCTATTGAAAGTCTCAATTTGAGGAGACTGGATGCCTGAGCTTGCCTGAATCTTGCCAGAATTTTGCCTAAAACTTTTGCTTAAGTTTATCACACAGTTTCATACCTGAATTGCTCTAGTGGCTAGAAACGCTTGAAGAAAATATCACTCAATTTTTGCTTTTTTAAGCACCAAAATCTTGACATTAACCATATTCACATGGAAGGTGATCCAATAACTGTGGGAAGTGGGTTCCTTATGGCAGTGTAATCTTACTTTCCTGCTAGCCATATTCTTAAGTGTGAATTTCAAAGACAAAATTTGCTGTTTTCTTAGTATTGTTAATAACTGATGATATTATGTTTCCTTAGGATTGTTGCACATGCTGAAGAAGTAGCATTTAATGATCCACCAGGAGGTAAAACAGAGTGTGTACTTCTAAATGACCATTTATGTAAGTTGATACGACATTTAAAGCTCTCTGCAGTGCAAAGATTTTTCCAGCAGGTAAATTAAGATAATTATATTCCCTCTAGAAATTAATTTATTTCAAATAATTATTCTGCATAAAACAAATACTTTATGAAAAATGGCCTTGGAAAGGTCGATATAAAAATAAATATTGATTTTTAAATTTTACTATCAACAATCATATCAAAACATATCACGAAATAATGACTCTGGAGTGAACAAGAATTTCATTTATTTCTATGAGCCCAACAATCTGTAATCTCAATGGCATTTCCCAGGTTTCAGGTAAGTCTTGTTCATTGTCTAAGCTTTCTCTCATCCAAGTTTTATATTAGCCTATAAGCCGTCTCTGCTTGTTTGAGAATGCTATTTCCCCAAATAGTCATGATGACTGACTAGGACAGTTAAAGCTACATGCAAATGTTTAAGATAAACAGAATCTTGTAGCACGGCTATAGTCAAATAGCACTATATAAATTTAGAATAAAGCCTTGTAAATGAAGTACAATGTATTTTGAATTATAGAAACAGAAACATAGGAAACAGTTAAGCCTAACTCCAGGAAAGCTACCTAAAAGAAAAAAAAAAAAGACACGAAGACAAACAATTAAAGATGATATGAAAAAAATGCAAATAGAGAAGGATCTAGTTCTTTATAGAGGCGAATAGTGAAAGAGAATTCATGTAGCTGACCCCATTTTGTTGTGACAAAGCTGGGATAATTGTAACACCCTGCCCTACCACACCTGGCTAGGACAAAGTGATGCTTAGGATCACTAGTAATAACATAATGGGAGCATGGCAAACTAAGAAGCCAGTGGTGCATGAAAATACATTAAGAATAATTCACTCGATGTATATATATTATGAAAGGTCAAACTGCACAAAAATCCATGCCAAACTAGAGACTAAGCATGATCATGCCCATGCCGTCATACCCTCTCCATACCATCAAGCAACACATGGACCACATAATCATAAGATATATTATCAACGCTATGACTCACAAACAAGCATCATTGTGAAGACATGTACAAATCTAGGCTAGCTTAAGCCAACACATGTCGCAAGCACAACACATTCAATTCAAACATAACATGACCACATACGTCCACACCTAACAGTCACATTCAGTCCATAAAAACAATACCACAACTTGACAAAACCAAATTTTGCACCACAACCATACTTGAACTACATATAATTCTGTAAAAATGACCACTATTGAAACCTCCAAGATGATATATGCCAAAAGAGAAAACAAATTGCACTGTTAGAAAGTGTGTTACAATGATGATGATAATAGTTAAAGCAAACATGCAGGGATAATGGTTTTCTGAGTTTCACCCTTAATAGTGAACACTTCAGAAGCAAAATGAACTACAATCCAAAAATGGGCTTTAAATCAATACATACAAAAATCCAAGTCCTATCAGACACTATCCACTGAAGCTTTATAATCCAACATTCTAACTAGATTAAAAGGCTCATCATTTCAAAGTTAATTGACATCGTTTAAACTTCCATGGCAAAAAAGGAAGCATTACTTTTTCAATGTTTATATCTAATGGCGTTGGAATCTACTTGTGCTGTAAATTTGTGTACTTGCTACTGTTAACATGCTCTCATAATTTGAACATTAAAATTTGAATGCACAGACATGTTTAGTTTAACAAATATTATCTAATATTTTTATAATAGCAATGAATGATTGATCATTAAATTTTGTTGAACATACAGATTGCAGATGGCTACCTGGTCAAGTATATGGCCACGGTCATTGGGTTTTGCGTCTTTGCCGCACCATTTTATTTTAATAAGGTTTGAGCCATTGGAATTAAATAGTTTTTGTGCATTGCCAGCATGTTAATAAGTAGAAGGAAACAGACATGTATATGTTTTGCAGTTGTTCACATGGTTCAGTTTGGTGACATTTTTTTAATGTTGATCTAATTACATATGCCTTTCTAGTTTCTAAAACCTTATTGGATAACATAGTCCTTCATACCATTAAACATACATTAACATAGCTGCAATTTCATGGATAAACAGGCTAGTTCAAGTTTAACTACAGGGGAATACGTTCGTTCTATTCGCCTATTGACAGTGAGAACTTAATCCCTGTCTAAGATTTTATCAATATTTTTGTTTTTGTGAAAAGACTTTAGGCATTGAGGCACTTCCTAATTAAAATGAAATTTTATGGTTGTAGAATTCTTCTGATGCAATTAGTCAATTGATACTGGTTTACAAGAGGGTCACTACTCTTGCAGGATATACGTCACGAGTTTCTGAGCTTCTGGAATCAGTAAGTAACACAAATATTATTAAATAGATCATTTGTTTGATAATTGTCCTCCTTTTAACTTATGACCTCTTGTACAATTCAATGAGCTTATGTTCGTATTTTACTTGTGCACAAGTCAAATGTTAAAAAAAAGAAAAAGAAAAAGAAAAAGGAAAACATTTAGCTATTACTGAATGACTAATGCTTATGAAAAGAAGTTCTTTTGTTTAGTCCTGAAATCCGTTGTAGCATTTGAACATTTTATGTATAATTTTTGTGGATTCAGGTCAAAGCGCTCAGCAAAAAAGAAGAAATGTTCCACCATAATTTTTTGCTGAGTGTCACTGAGAAGAAACCATTCACACATGGTTATGGAGACATGTTGCAACCGTGTCCAAGAATATTGATTGGTAAAATGATCAAGTATGCACACTGTATGAATCCCAATCATTTTATCCAAAATGGTGAATGATTATTTATACATATGCAAGTCTCGCTAACTGCAATAATTTAAGATAAATTTTTTTATACTGTTCATCAATCTTTGTTTGTTGTACGTTTTTTCTCTTAACACTTACATGACTAGATTTGTCCTCATTAATTCTTTTCTTCCGTTTTTGTATTTTGTATTCAGGTTTGACAAGGTGACTATTTACTCACCTGATGGCACACTCCTGGTTCATGAAATTAGCTTTGAACTCTCACCAGGGGATTCTCTCATTATAATGGGGCCTAATGGAAGGTTGGTTTTTATATTGTTCTCAAAATTGAAATGCAATAATTATTTCTTGGAATCAATGCAGTAGTAGGAATAAAATGTTTATTAAAGAATGCAATATTTAGAGAAAGCTATGGAGGCAGAAAGAAGAGACCACCTCTTGGAGTAATGGTAAGGTGATTGTTTCTCAAATCATAAGACCTGGGTTTGAGCCTGGGTGCAGCCACTCAAAAGAGGTTAGGCTTTTGCTTATCCACCAACCCTTCTAAGACCCTGCCTCAGCAGGATGAGCATTGAGCCTCTGGGTGATGATTCTTTTTTTATTGAGGCAGAAAGAGAGATAACCCCTGAGTGTAGAGATTGATATTGAAAACAAGTATTTCAACTAATTATATGCTGCAAGGGGGAGAGCTGAAAAGAAAACTAGATAACCGAATCACTAACAATTATAAGTCTTCTTTCTAGAGCCAGTTTTCTTATATACATAAAAACTTATCTTCTTGATGAAGCAACGTTAATGAAGCTTAATAAACAACCTGATTAACAAATACTTGCTAATGAATACTTGTTAGCAAAATAACAAGCAAAGACATGAGATGTATCCCATCAATAGGCATACTAAAAGTGCTATTACCTCCAAGCTCTTACTCTTATTTGGTCCATAATAGATGATGCAGGGTTCCAAATAGAGAAATCGTGCTATGCAACGACCGTGCTGGAGAAATCTTGTGCTTCACAATGTCCAGATATCACATCCTCACAAAAAAGTGACCCCGAGTCAATTTTTTGAATATAATACATATTTTTTTCATTGATTTAAGATGCGGGCAGCAGCAGTAACCCGAAATGATTTAAGATTCCAAGGAATTACTGGATGTACCCAAAATATGAATTCTCTAAGTAATATAATCACTATATGTTCAAAAACGTGTTAACATAGTGTCCAACTACTATTAAATCCCTGCTACACATGCTGTGTCTATCAGAAGCTAAAAGATTTCCCTGAAAAAACGGTTTAGTGAGTGCATTTCGTATACTCATTTTATGCTTATAGTTTTCTGAATATTTTCAATTCTATCTTGTTGACATAATTTGCCCATTCATTGTAGTGGGAAATCATCACTATTGAGGGTGCTGGCGGAATTGTGGCCTTTCCATAGTGGAACAATAACAAAACCACGCGCAGGAGAAATCTTCTATCTTTCCCAAGTAGGTGCCGTTTCTCTCTGATCACATTCTACGCTGCCAAGTGCAGAAGATATCATATTTAAATGCCATGTTAATTTTATTTTTGCTGGTGCAGAGGCCTTACTTGATTCGTGGATCTTTGGTGGACCAAGTGTGTTACCCAGATTTGTATAAAGGATGTAAAAATAATGCTGATGATAGGCGGATCATTGAAGTTCTGAAAGCAACAGACATTGCTTACTTGGCTGAGAGACATGGTCTTAATGATGTGCAGGTTCATTATATGTGGAATGTCTAACGTACTTTCTGTTAATTTCTTCATGCATAGTATAATTTAGTTTGCTATTAATATTACTTTCTGTTACCAATAACGTGTCAAATTTGATCCACATTGCCTAGCATAGTGGTTAAGTAATGCAAAACGAATAACCTGTCAAATATGATAAATAAGAAAATTTTTTAGAGATCTGCTTATTCCTCTTGCAGCTGTTCACATGTTTTTGTCTGTGCTTTTCTCAGGGATTTCCTTGCTTCTGCATTATCTTATATTAATTCAACAATAATCCTTACAAAATCAAAATAGCAAGTTTTTCTAAGAAGAAGAAGAAGACATAAATTAATTGAAATCCTTGATGCTTCAGAAAGATTAGAACATGCTGCAATATTTTTGACAACATGCAAAATACGAGTGGGAAAAGATTACATCATGCAATAATGTTTTACACTATTTTCTGTTCTAGAATATGGTTAATAAATGATATTTTCTTCAACCTATTCGAAACACGAGCTGCAGACAGAAGCTATAAAATGATTGTAAAAGTGTTCATCTAAGCCAACAAATGAGCTGCTTTTTGCTTCTTCCAAAGCATAGACTATTAGTTGGTATCAACTGGCTGCTGGACATTTTTGCCCTTGGTTTATATGTTTATTATTTGAAGTTGGTACTGGCATGGAAATATGCCCATGCACAAAATGTTTTACTTTTCCATAATTATTTGTCAGAGAAATGTGTTTTTGACTTTGGTGAGTAGTTGTAAGTTGAGTATGTCTGCGTCAATTTACGATTTGTTAACCAAAGGTTGGTTAACTTATGAAATTGTGTAAAGTGAGAACTCATGAGTTGTGAGTCTCCAGAAGTTTTTAGTCCATGTTCAGTTCGTGTTTTGATTTGTGTAAGTTGAAAAAGGTCTTTTCCTAAATATGAAAGAGACCAAAAGATCAGGAGACAAGTTTACGAAATTGCTGTTGTGAGAGCAGAGAAGTCTGTTTTCTCACATAAAGAAGAATTTTATACACGTCACAATTTTGACTCAAGTATTCTACATTTTGTAACCATTACCTTCTTACGATCCGGAAAAGCAATAAATATTAACAAGGCCTGTATAAAGTTTTTGGATCAGCATGTGAACAAATTGATAAAAGTTGCTGAGTAACTTCTTTGTTTCCAATCACCTTGCTTAGTTATCTCCACTAAAGATAATTTACAAGGAACGACAATTTCTGGCAATACCTTCATTTCAATAAATTCAACGTTTGGAACAAATTTTTGATTTGATTTCTTAGTTGAATACTGACTACATCGTAATCTTTTATGCAATGGAACTTGGATTATGTCTCTTGGCTGAATTCTTCTTGTAGTTCAAACTTTATCTCATAAATATAGTTCTCTATTGTTCAGGAAAAAAGCTCAGAATCTTTGTTTGATACCTTTTCCATTGAATTTGAATAGGAGGTGAAACCTTGTTAGATTTAAATTTGAAGTTAAGAGATATTGTAAATTTCCTAGTATCATAATGTAAAAGTAAGTAAATAAGGGTTGGTATGTCGTGGTAACCCAAAAGTCACCAAAGCAAGTTGGCTACATTTACAGTTAGGCCTATTCAAACACTGCCTAGATAGTTAGTAAACTCTATCTCAAATTTAGAATGTATAGGGAAGATAGGACAAGAAATTTTCTTGGGAATAGACATTAGGAGTCCCAATTCTTTTCTGTAGAATTTTAGGAAAAAGCACTTAGAAATATGGAATAACTTCAACCTGAAAATTTTAAAAAATACTCAATTAACTACACAATTAAAAATGGGACTTGTGGCAAGGTAGGCCACCTGACAACTGACTGTAGGGTGGGGTAGAAGGCGCCTGGCCCCAAGAAATCGGGGGATGGATGGACGGTGGTGACTTGAAAAGGGGGCTTACCTTGAGGGTCTATGCAGGGGATTGGTTTGTTAGGGTTGGGGGTTCAACTGTTGGTTTTGCAGGGGGTCTTAGGGAAGACCCCATTGGAATCTTCAAGGTTGCTTGTGAAAGGTGGCCCATGTTCCCTTGAGGGTAGGAATTGGATGCTAAGGGGGGAGCTTCCCCACACCACCCCCCCTCCCCCTCGATGGTGAGGGGAAGCCCGATGCTGCCCATGTTAGAGATTACCAGTGTGGGAGCTGAGGATGAAGGGGCTTTTTTGGTTTCACCGGACTCAAGCAATGTTGGACAATTGCTAAGCCTTGTATCGCATACCAAGAAGACACAGTTGGAGATTGACCTAGGGGTACACACAACCCTCAAGGAAGTTTACAAGAAATGCACTATAGGTAGGGCATGAGAATCCTCTCATGGAATTGTAGGTAGGTACCTCCTATAAACGAAATACCCTCAGAGAAATTGTGCATAGGGAGAAATGTGATGTTGTTTACTTGAAGGAGACAAAGCTCCAACAACAAGAATGCCATTGGCTTAGTTGGCTGCGCTGGCAAATGTAGATGGTTGCCTATTAGGGGAGCATAGGAGGTTTGGCCTCCCTCTCGTGCTGGCCCTTCAAAGTTGCTGATAGCTCCATGTGGAGCATTATGATTTTGTTCATGGATGTCAGAATCTGGCTCACAAATTTCTATAGGGCCCAACATTGGGAAGAATGATTGCATGAATTACAAAGGATTGCTTCCATGGTTCGGGATAGGCGATAGTGGGTCCTTGTCGAGGACTTCAACCAATGGTTGTATGGGTGGGAGAAGTTGGATGGTGGAGCACAAGATCCCTTGGGTGCACAAAACTTTTTGCAATTTCTGGCCTTGCATGATCTGGTTGACATGGACATCAGAGGATGTCAATACTCATGGAGTAACTGGTGGAAGGGCATTGACCATATTATGATGAGGATTGATCGGGTATGGATCAGTTCCCATATTCTCATGGCCCAAGGGGTGGAGGCACATGGGAAAGAACATATGGCGTTCAAGCATTGTTTGATCCTATGCCGTGTGGGGGAAATGGATCAGGGAAGGCTTGCACCTTTCTGTTTTGAGTGCTATTGGCTTAACAAGCTGTGGTTGTGTTTGTTGGTGTAGGGCATTTGGGGATCTTACTTGTTGAAAGTGGAGCCCCAAGATTTTCTTAAGTAGGGGTTGAGTCAACTAAAGAGAGCTTTATGAGAGCTGCAGGCGGAGGACAAATTCTCTTTCAAGTTCACCAGAGGAAGCTTACTACACTGGCTCTTGGAGATCCAGTCAGAGTAGGAGTTGGGGAAGGATCTAGGCACTATCGAGTGTACGGTCTTGGTCGAGTTGCAAGCGTTGGATGTAGAGGAAGAAGCATATTGGAAGCAAAG
Source organism: Gnetum montanum (assembly GCA_015680685.1). Lineage (NCBI taxonomy): Eukaryota > Viridiplantae > Streptophyta > Gnetopsida > Gnetales > Gnetaceae > Gnetum > Gnetum montanum. The sequence continues at coordinate 189,632 of MNCI01035040.1, read as the reverse complement.
GGGGCAAGCACGTTGGCGTAAAGAGGAAGACTGAAACACACTATTTTTCTTTGTTGCCACAAATTCGACAAATTTGTCCAAGAAAATTCATAGTCGAACATCTTAGGGGCAGGAGGTGGCTAGGTGTCAAGAGATTGCTCAAACCTTGTTGGAATATTGATCTAGCATCTAGAGGAGGAAGGAGGTGAACCCCCTCTCAATTTCCATTGATTTTTTTAAGTGTGGAGGACAATTGCTGTTTGTTAGCACCTTTCACTAGAATGGAATTGGAAGAAGCCCTAGGGTCAATGAAGTTGGGTAGGGCACTAGGGCTTGATGGTTGCCCTGTTGAATTCTTCAAGGCATTCATCGATATTTTGGAGGCGAATGTTTTGGATGCCTTCAATGCCATGTTGAGGTGGTAGCAAGTTTGCAAAGAAATTAATTGTTCCTGCATTGTGCTCATTCCAAAATATACTAGCCTCACGGATTTGTCGCAATTTCGGTCTATTGGGGTGTGCAATACACTTCTCCACCTATTTACCAAGATGTTGGCGGCCAAGTTGGGGCCTCTTATGCCATGCCTAGTGGGGCCACAACAAGCAGGTTTCATTAAGGGATGTTACATTTAGGATTAGATTCTTGTGGTGTAGGAGGTGCTACATTCTTTAAGGAGTACAAAGTATCCAAATTTGTGCCTTATGCTTGACATTTCCAAAGCTTATGACATTGTCTCTTGGGAATCTCTACGAGAGATCATGTTAAGGAAGGGCTTCCATTTGGACTTTGTCAATCTGTGTGTTCATATTCAGTCATCGGGAACTTTGTCAATCTCTGTGTTCATATGGAGGGAAAACTATGGGGGTTTTCCTCCCCTAGAAGGGGGTTAAGACAAGGGGATCTGTTGTCGCCTTACCTCTTCATCCTGGTTATAGACACCATGCAAACCTATTGTGAGTTGGAGGGGGTGAGAGGGCTAGATATTGCTAGAGTTAGGTGTTTGGTAGAACACTACGCGGATGACACCATTCTATTCTCTGGGGCAATGGTTGCCTAGGCTATGGTGATCAATAGAGCTCTGCAAAGAATGGCTAGGGAGATGGGGTTGGACATAAGCCATGGTAAGTCTATTGTTCATCTACTCAACACCGATGCCAGGGTTAAGGGGTTGATTATGCAACAGATGGGGGGTGTTGCCTGGGTCCTCAAGAGATTCTTACCTTGGATTGCTGTTATATGATTGGCATTAGTGGCAGGCTTGGATGAGGTTGCTTCAATGGTTGCAAACATAGGTTGACCATTGGACATGTTGGTTTCCTGCTTGTGCGGGGAGGGCCTTATTGGTGACTTTGGTGTTGTTTGCAATGGCTAGGTATGCAGCTTTGGTGGCCTTCTCTCCCCTCGCCAGTAGGTATCATCGAAAAAGTTGATCAAATTATAAGAAATTTCACCTGGTTTGGGGGTAAAGGAGGGGGTTGTTTGCACCTGGGGAAGTGGGACATGGTTGCTAGACCTAAGAGCATTGGGGGTTTGGGCATTAGCAAATTCCTGGACATCATCAACATGGGATACTAGAGCCTCTTAAATAGGCTGTTGAGGCTGGACCAAGACCATGCACAATGGATTCATATTTTGGGAAACAAGTATCAATGTTGGGTTTCCAGGACAATAGACTCTCATGTTTGGTGGGCCCTTTGTAGGTATGCTTGGTTGATGCTACAGTCCAGAATGCTAGGCACGATCTTGTAACAATTAATTAAACACAAATATCCGACAATTCAGAGTTGGTGGGGGTTATGCAAAGGAAACTTGCTGGAGAAGATTAAGGCTTTTGTTTGGTTTGTTAATCATTCGGCTATACCTATGTGGGTGGTGTTAGTGCAGTAGGGGTTGAATGTTCTTGATGCGTGTCTGCTCGACATTGATATGGTACCCTACTTTATGTATTCTTGCCCATTTATTGGTAGTGTTCTAAGGGCAACGAATCTCTGGCAGAATTTGAAATTCAATGGTGACTCCAAAGCGACGACAACCTTGTAGACCCTCTAGAAAGCTAGAAACCACTGCATCTTTCATGTGAAACCGTTACTACCATTGACGTAGATTGTGGTTGAGGGGCTTAGGTTGTGGAAAGAGGCATAGGCCACAATGGGGGTATCTTCGACTTTTGAGCCACCTTGAAATACATACTGGGACAACTTGGTGCTCTGGGGTTTGGTGTCTCAGGTTGGGTGGGTGGACCTACTCCCCTTGCTCCAAGGGGAGCTAGATTTGGAAGATGAGGTGTTCTTCACCAATTGGGTGCAGGACTACACCCTTTTCCGAGGGGTACGAATTGCCCTTACGGAGGATTCTATCGTGCAAGGTTGGGGGTGTCGACGAGGGGTGAGCTAATCTCGTCCAAGGAACATGGGCTTCAAGACACGGAGGTGTTCTTTTCGGGTCTGATTCCCAAGATGGGGAGCGGCTAGGTATTGAAGTCGATGCTCTTGGAGCTTTGGCAAGACACGGTTGAGTTGGTCGACCAACATTTTGACCGACATTTTGTCCAATCCAGTAACGTTTGGAAACTTGAAGGCATGCATTTTAGTTTCATGTGGTGCATGCGGATGGGCTGCGTTGTTAATTTGCCATGGTTTTTCTTGGACACGCTATGGTGCTAGCACTAGGGGCAGCATTCGAGGCTAATTTTGGTGCTTTGGAGGGCTTCCTTGATAGTGGCTTCCCCTTCGCCAACGGGTACCCCCGTTTGGGTTTTGTACGAAAGGCAGCATTCATGATGCATGCTGCTAGTTGTCGTGGATTTGCAGGTGATTCGAAGGAGATAGAAGCCGAGGTTGAGTCGACGGATGTGTCGGCAGAGATGAATCAACAAGGTTCTTTGTCAGAGGTACATACCCCCCGGAGGGGTTGCATGCGGGGGAGGGGTTAGGGGAGCGAGTTGGAGATAGGTTGGGAAGGGTTTGGTCAGGGGAGACCGTGGATCCCATGTTTCCTTGGCTGGATGCAGTGTTGGCCAAGACTATTGAGGAAGCAGCAACTTGGGTGCGAGAGGAGGACAAGGTTCTATGGGAGCGAAAATGGTGGCACGGGAGGAAGAATTTCAATGGCAGTTGGAGGTGGCTAAGCACCTTCACGTTGATGCGATGAGGGAGGAGAGGTGGAGGCAAGATCTGGTTGAGGCTATAGCTTAGAACACATTGGAGGTGGAGCTGAGGGAAACCCTTAAGGCGTAGCTCCAAGAGGAGGTGAGGGCCTAGGAAATGTAGGCGACGGAGGAGGAATGTAGGTCATGGGAGGAAGAGGAGGCTGCCTAGATGTAGTGATATCTGGACGGTGTCCACGAGTTGAGTGCCTGATCTTGTTTGCGGTAGGGGAGGTGCCTCTATGTCATCATGAACATAGGGAGAAACACTTTGCGGAGCGTGTTGCGCAGGTATATTCGGCACAAGGGGCATGAACTTCACCTGGATGGGAAGGGTAATGCAAAGGATTGTGCTAGGTAGTAGGTGGCTTTCAAAGATTTTCAAGAGGCAATGGCGTTCATGGACTTGGAGAGACACCGTGTGGTTCTCAATGTGGTGCACTGTCAATAGCAAGTCATCTGCCCTTGCACAGGTCTCCCTATTCATTTATAGGTTGTGGGTCAAGGTGCCCTTGTCTTGTCTTTTGTCCTATCTCTTTCACAGTCTGGCTTTTTTGTATATGTAATGGTTGGTTGTTGGTGTTGGGAAGCTTTTTTGTCCTGACCCATCGAGTTTTTGGGGGGCATCAGGGGGTTTGGGGGGCTTTACGAGTTGGGGTTATTCAAGGAATGCAGGGGAGGGGCTTTACCCCCTGTTTTTTGGGCTGCAAGGGGCTTACCCCCCATTTTTGGGGATGCATGGCTGATGTACAAAATATTCGTAATTTTTACTGTTAATACAATGACCCGAGCTCTTCTTAAAAAAAAAAGGATTTTGAAATCATAAATACGCAGTACTTACAAATAAGAGACTAAGAAAACTATGCAAATGCATGTCCCAAAAATAAATAATCTGTTAAAAAATAAAATTGAATCAAAACCCATACCCAAAACATGTCACGTCACATATCTTCAACATCTTTAACATTTGAACGCAAACTTCTTAGACAAACCTTTTGGACAGAGAAAGCTAACCCCTTAATGTGATGATCTTGGTAAAGTTGTCTTCAAAATTTTCTCTGGAAGCCATCCTTAGGAACCGGACTATACTTTGCTTCATTTGTTTCTGAATGAAATAATATTGTTTATCAATGAGCTTGGTTTGAAGAGAAAATGTGGACTTTCTTGCCAAGAAGATAGCATCTTAACTAATCATAATGCATTGTCCGATCTTGCATGAATTTAAACTTGTCAAGTAATCATTGTAGTCAAGTTGTATGTTTTCTGCCTTCGTAGAGCCACATGTGTGAGCTTTGGAATGGACAATTCCACGGTGTAGTGACATATGACTCGCAGCAATTTCAGAGACTGGTAAGAGCTAAACAGTGGTGGATCTGGTATTTTGACAAACAGCATAGTTTGCGTTGCATGTCTAAAAGCCAATAATGTTTCAAGACTAAAACACGGTATAATGCTAGGACCCTTTCGTGTATATGAGATTTTCTAAGCTGCATCCTCCTGCCTCTTTCTAGGATTGTTCATGAACCTATAAACAGCTCCTTTGCACGTGCAATATCTGGCCTTCTTCATATCATATAGTACATAAAAGTGCCAAAAATTGAAGTCTTAAAGCATGCGCCGTCAGAATAACTCAACGTGATTCTTGAAACAAGGCCAAACATCTAATTAAATATGCTTACCACTGGTCTAAGAGAAATACTTGATAGTGTTCATTGACCTTACGTTACTGTTTGAGGGAAGTCTTTAGTCTTGCAATTCAAAAGAATTCTTGCAAAGGAGGAAAAGTTCCCAGGGATTACGTTCAATCTGTTTACATTTCAGTTGAAAATATGATCCACTGCGAACAGTGTCCTTTCTGAAAGCTCTTGAAAGAGGAGTTTCCTTATGTTTGTTTTACATCCCTTTGACTTGTTTTTAATTGAAATTTGAGTGCTAAACTTCAACAAAAGAAGTCAAATGTTGTAAAAAACATGCAACAAGACCATTGAAGAATCACACTAATCATAATGGAGTTTTATTTCTTAACCACACGGAATTGTTTAGAATTACAAATTAGATGCAATACTGAAATACCAACAGATTTTGAGGTCTGCTTTTATAGTGTGTACAGTTCACAAATTAAAGTGCCTTTTTCACTCGTTTCATGAACATTCCTATGAATCCTACCATTATTATACCTTGAAACTTGTCACAATATTTGCGATAAGTTCGTATGCTTCCTTGATTCCAGGCATGTTGTGTTGGCTAAAATTTGGTCTTCGCCACCTTGATATGCCTAGATTAAGAAGATTAAGAAAGACGTTTTCTGAACATGTTTCTGCTTTAGTATTTGGTAGGAATTCCAAGGTTTGCAGCTCACTGTAATATTATCTATTTTAATTGATAAAACATTTTCAGCATTTACTGCATCAGAGTAATGATCCTCAAATCCTCATTAAATATTTCTTTTAATTATTTTTGCATGTTTAATTACTTTCGGTTTCATGCTGTAATAAAGAATGAAATGAATTTTTCCTGAGGTCATCCATGACAACTGAACTTCCCACTGTTTTTTCTGTTGCAATCTTGTTCAGGAAAGAACTGGTTTTTGAACTAGTTTAGCTACATATTTGTGATATATATCTATTATTTGGCTGAGAATCTTTTCCATTTTTCAAATTAAAAAATCTCAAATTCCTTCACTGAAAGTTGATTTTCCAAAGAGAAAGTCCAGGTTACAAAGTAGTTAGTTGGCCTCTCACCAGACCAAAATAATAATTCCTATGAAAAAGTTCATCTCTTATCCTAGTGTCATGATAATAATTATTTATTTACCATGGCAAAGTCTAGCAAATTGGTAGTTGGCCTTTGGAAATAAAGCTGGTAGTTGGCCTTTGGAAATAAAGCTGCTTTTATTATGATGAGAAAGGAAAAAGTGACCAAGAGAGCTTCTCACAGCTTCCCTTACTTTTATAGTGATAAAATTATCTTACCTGACTGAGAAAGACTTTCTTGGATAAAATTCTAATGCATTGTTTTTATGCATTAGTATTAGTAACTGTGCTATTATGCATTATTTGCAGAATTGGGATGAAATTCTCTCAGGGGGGGAGAGGCAACGCATGGCTGTCTCTAGACTTCTATACCATTCTCCGAAGTATGCTATTCATGTGAGCTGATGTAAAATTTAATTCTAAACAGTTCTCACAAGGATGTGACTTGTTAAATCAAAACTTCTTTTATTTGTGGCTGTAGATTTGCGGTTCTAGATGAGTGTACATCAGCGGTTAGCGTGGATGGTGAAGAAATGCTGTACAGGACGCTGCGTGATCATGGGATTTCCATGCTCTCTGTTGCTCACCGCCCAGACGTGATCAAGTAAGATGCCTTTCCAGTTAATTCTTTTTATTCTTAAGATTCATGATGTCAGTCGGGAAACGTAAACGAATGCAGTATAGAATTCGTGAGTTGAAACAAATATTAATGTCTCTCCTTCCAGGTTTCATTCCACTTGTTTGCATTTTGATGGGATTCAAGGAGGAGTTGGCTGGAGATTTGAAAAGCTGAATCAAAGTACATCTTGAGAACAGCAAGTCTTGTTAAAAGCCGACTTCATGTTGAGTGCATTCCCTTGCATTCCGTGTTAGAAAATTTGGCGGTTTGAATCTTAATTGAAAACAAGGTTTTTGATTTGGTTCTTCTCTTGAAGGCCTTTTTAACATTTTTTTAAAGGAAATATAGATTTATTCAAAATCAAGTTTTGTTTAATAGATCCAAAGGGCTTTTGATGTATAATAAGTGAATATTTTTTAAAGGATATGTTTTTTATTAAAAATGAGTTTTCTTTAGCAAAGCATCTCTATCAAGAGCTATATTAATAATTTATCACAAGGAAGGAAATGAAGATCTGTTCATTATTACTTCAAATTATCTTCCTGCTTTTTCTTCGGTTTCCAAAATTTCAAAATCTTTCCTCAAATGAGATTTCACGCCGCTTTCCCCGTCCCGCCGTTAACATTGAATTAAAATCCTGTCCAATAAGTTTCATTGTCAGAATGAATCTGGTGGTGATTTAGAATTTCTATCAATGTATCAGTGAGTTTGCGTGGGCTCGTGGTAGACCCCTGCTGTGAATTTCTAGCTATCCTTTTGCGCAAGATGTTTTTTTAATTAATAAAGTCAAAAATGGAGTTCGTTAATTATCTCCACAGCAAATTGAATAATACTATCCACAGTTTAAGTGCCAAAGTCAGTCATTTTGTCATATGGAGATCACCCACAAATTTTTTGCATCATCTTGGTGAAAGATTATATGTGAACTGTCCTTTTTTTAAACGTTAATATGTATTATGTCCTCTTTTTAAGTTTATCCTCCTTGTATTTATTGATAGTTTCATAACTTATTTAGATTTAGTTAATTAAAAATTATTTAAACTAATTAGTACTAATATATTCGTTAATTTAATTTTAATGCTGATGAAAATTAGGTTCGCATAGAGTTTTTATAAATAAATTTAAGAAAATAAGTAACTTGGTTAAAGTTGGTGATTCGTGCAAGACATAGGTTTTATGGTGACAGTAAAAGTGAAGATTATAAAGTTTCCTTTACAGTTAATTATAAAAATGTTGCCATTATTGAAATTGAAAACCTGGGGTTACTTGGCCACGCCATTATCAAATTAATAGATTAATGTATATTTTTGGAATAAAGGTATGAATAAAAAGCAATTAAAATCATGAATATAAATAACACTCAAATATCTTCTTTTATTAAAGATTAGTTATTTATATTTTTTTAAAAATAAATTATCGTCAATGAAAAGCAGCAACACTTTTAAAAAGCATTGCAAGTAATAGTTTCTTAAAAGGAATTAAGACAAAGGCAAAACGGAAGCTAGTTATGTTTATCAACCATGAGCTTTGATCTATTATTAACCATTTATTATTAACCATTAAAGTCTGACATGATGGTAGACTTAAAACATACCAGGATTCATCATTCAACAGCAGCCCAGGGTAACATGACGTGAAAGGGTAACATGACGTTAAAGATATCAGGAATAAACAATGCATCATTCAACAAAGCCTAAAGTAACATCTAAATTCTACGTTTTGAGAGCTCAGGGTCTGCACAAATACTCTTTTTACTGCTGTACAAGTTCAACCTGACCTTGATGGTGAATAATTAACATTACACAACTTCGACCGCTTCGATGAGGATAAAATATAATTCTATTGAATAAAAGTTTCCATATTATATTCACGTCTGAATTACGTGAAAACTGCTTTTATAATAGATCAAACTTGTGTGTAGGATTTTACCGGTGTCAGTATTTGTTGCTCCATGCCCTAGCTGCTACTTCTGTTGGTCGGACTCTTGTTCATCTATTTCCACATCAAACATTTTGAGTTGATTCTTGTGGCTGACTCGTCTTTTCAGGCTACCCATAATATTTTGCAAAATGCTAATTTATCCTAAAAATGACATTCGTATCCAGTGGCCACGTCAGATATCGATGGTGTGGACCAGCGTGCTTAAAACTTTGAAGAACCGAATGCTCATCAATTAGAGACCTCAAGAATCCAAATTCTTGAGGTAGATTCTATTGAATTCCTAGAGTTGGCTTTTTCTTGGATTGTGGGCCTTGCCACTTGCAAATAGGTTGAGTGCACCAGTGGAGGCTGAAATGATTGCGAAAAACATAGAATGAGAGAGAGAGAGAGACTGACTGAGACTTTTTCAGAATTGGATGAACAGCACATACGGTAGATCCATGGCACAGCGTCTTCCATGCCCAGCATCAACATCAGAGATACCATTTTCATGGCTTCTGTCGATGAGAGTTACTTCAATGTTGGTGGCAATGCTGGTCTTGTTCTGGGTTCTGCATTTTCGTGAAGGAATGGCACTTTTATCCGATGATCTTCATCTTATCCGCAATGTAAGTCACCCAACACCTTCTTTCATTCCTGCAAAGTTTCTTGCACTGAAGCAAGACATCTGGTACAATAAATTGTAAATACGAATAAATATGTTCCTTGGGGAAGCGTATGAACTAGAACCTACCATCATCGGTAGATAAATAGCATAAAACTGAAATATTTTGTTTAACGGCTTGCACGGTGAAATCTAAAACCATAAATGTAGCAAGTCTTTCACTACTTGTAGCATTCCATACGGCAACAGCAGCATTTGAAAAGTGGGTTAAGCTACAGATTGATCAGTGTTGTTTTATGTACTTGTCTATTAGTGAGTTTTAGATTCTTAGATTTTTCTTTGTGGGTACATCTGATCACAAGTTGTTGGCAGGCACATCCAGTGCTAATGCTGATTGGTTTTATTTTAATCAGCGGTGAAGGTAAAGCCAATCATTCTCAGAGTTCTCAGATGCTTTACTTTTTAACCAGTGGTTTGAAATACTTCAAAAAACTGTTCGCTCTTTAGCTTTGAAATTTATTTTTCTAAAATACAGTGCCCTGACCATGGATTGTTGGGATGTGCAACACAGCAATGTTGATGCGAAGAGGAGGGTCTAAGGTGCAAATGCAGAGGAAGGCTGCGTATGTTGTTGTTCAGGCCATTGCCATGTTGTTTGGAGTGACAGGAATATGGACTGCTTACAAGTTCCACAGTGACAGAGGTCTTGGTGGGTTTTACAGTCTGCATTCATGGCTGGGAATGATCTGCCTCTTGCTGTTTGGGATACAGGTTAAGTTTACAGTTTCTCTGCAATTTTCGAACTTTCTGACGATGATATATCTGAAGAAGAAGAAGAAGATACTTTTCTATTAAATACGGCTGAATTTTTGGTTTTCTTGGCAGTTGATTGCAAGTTTCATGTCATTTCGGTGTCCACGCACTGGTAAGGTTAAAGAAGGTTAAAGAAGGTCAGCAAATCTCATGGCATTCGTTCATGGAGCTTTACACATATGGCCTTGCAGTTGCTGCAGCAGAGACTGGATTTCTGGAGAGGCTAACATTCTTACAATCAAGCAGAACAATTTCCAGATATTCAATGGAGGCTTTCATTGTTAATGTTATGGGAATAATCTTGGCTTTGCTTTGTGGCTGTGTAGCTTTGTGTTCCTTGGCTTCCAACCATTATGAAACCGACTTCAGACAACTATGAATTTACGAAAAAGAAATGCTTATTTCTAATCTATTGGAGTGATTTCTAATTTGTCCTTGACTGTATAAAAGCTATCCTGAAATGAGAATAGTCATGCCATTTCCACAACACATAAAAAGCAAAACTTGATCACGAAAACGCAATTGAAGAGGAAAACACATACCTTTGCTAAATTCAGGTACAAAATCTAATTGCCGTTATTGTTAGCATGGTACAGTGAACTACGTTTTGTCGTTTACCTTCGCGTACCTCGTCAAAATGTAACCCTGAATTGTTTGGACCTCACCACTGCCCCGGTAATGGTGTGGAACCACAAACCCACCCAGTGCCACAATAATGGTGGGACCAAAATATTCGTAATTTTAAATACATGAAAACTGAAGCATTTTCAAATTCCAAATATAGTATGATGGTAGCCACCAAGAATTCATAAAGGTTGATGTTCTACAACGAATCCATGGAGACGCAAAGGTACAGTTTAGAAAGTTCAATATTCAAAATTTCAAAGTAAATTCAACCAAGTCCAAAGGTAACATCCAATGGTCAACAACAGTCCAAAAGGTAACATCCAAAGCTCAAATTATGATGGTGGGATGAAAGTGATGACCTTTTTATAAAATTATTAACAATGAGGAAGCTAATGGTAGTAGTCTTGACGTGGAATTTTTAGATTACATGTTGAATTCTAATGGACAATGCTTAATCATGAATATATTGTAAACAGAATTTTGAAAATGCTTAACAAGAATTTAAATAAATAATGTTGAATTATCAAGTGACACAATGCAAGATGTAATGTTTTTGATGGAGAAAAATTGTTTACATTACCAGATTTTTATTTTGTTTGAATTTGAGACAATTTTTTAGAGAAAGAGTAATTGATTAAGGGGATTAAGGGGCAACTCATCATCATTTTCAGTCTATTGCTAGGGCTCCCTAATTGGTGTAGCCAGAATAGGAAATTTCCTACATTCGGTAACCATCATTTAAGTAAAGTCAATTAAAGTAAAAAGAAAAACCATTTTTGGAAATATTTGACTAGCTTTTTTCAAAGTCTTACATTCCCCACCCCACCACCCCACTCCAAAAAAAAAAAAAAAAAAAAAAAAAAAAAGAAACCTCAAAAACTTTTGATTTTCTTGTTTTTCTTCTATTTCATTATTATTTATATGTCTTGCATATTTTCTTTTTTAAAAGTAATATTTGTTATTGTGTAGAACCCTAGTTGAACAATTCAAATTACCTTTGATGGCTATGTTAATACAATATCAATGCCATTGCACATATTTTACTATAATTGACACAACAACCATTATAACTTGCCATTGTAAACCAATTAAGTACAAATTAACTATAGTGACTTGTCATAATTTATTCTTTTTTTTACTTATATTTGTGGTGAAACAACTAAAGCGAGTATGTTTCCTAATTTTTTTCCTTCAGTGTACATTCATTCACATGTACAAATCAACAAAGAGTATGATGCATGAACATTGTTACCAAGGGATAGTAGTGCATGACCATCATTCATGACCATTGTTAATAATTGATTACTAGAGCAATTATTACCCACTGTGTTCCAGTGTTGCATGTTACATCAAATTTTAAAATTGTTCCTCATTAAGATTCTTTAGGACGCTATGCCTTCAAAGGATTATCTACACTATAGAAGCATTATTGAAAATAATATGTGCATTTTCTACTAGCAAGGAGCTTAAACTATTAACCATATTTTTATCTCCTATTCCTTTGCATAGCACTTTTGGCAACTTTTTCAGACCTAAGCAGAGTCTACAAGACCTACTGAAGAGATAATTACAATTTTTTTGTTTAACTAGAAAAGATCTAGAAACTCCCATTATGAATGGTTGGAAGAAAAGGTGTGGAGCATACTTCCTATTTAGATTTGATATGAAATTTGATTTGAAAGAAATAACCACATCTTCACTCACAAAATATGCCCTCCTAAGTCTATATGGTTTACAACACTTGTCCTTTGGAGGGATTCGATACATTTTAAAAAAAGATCTCAATCAACTAGTTGAATTTCTTAAAATTAATTGTGTAATGAATTCTACTTTATTGTGGCTCAGTCGCTATAGAAATAGAACTTCATTTGTTATCTCAAGGGAAACAAGATAAAATTTTAAAGCTATTACGCTAGTTTTTCATCATCAATTACACAGTTTCAGTCCCTAGTCTTCCCACTATGCCCTTGGTTGGACTAGTTGTAAAGTATAGTGCATACTATTGGTGATGAGCAACAAGGTACCCCTATGCCCAACCATACAAATCACAAGTGTTCATGCATGATCCTGTCGAATTTCGTGGATGGGACTAGTTGTGCATCTAAATTGTTATGCCTTGATTGCAGTTTGCTGTCTTCCCACTTGGACTAGTAGTAGCTTTGTCACGTATGATTTAATCCAAAAGTGAAGCATATGATGATTGATGTTGTTCGACCCTAAGCTATTCCTAATGATGATGAAGAAATTACTTGTTTAATCTAATTAACAGTGGAAAATAAAGTCTAACTAGCCTATGTGCAATGAGTATCCATTCCTAACCTTCCGTACATGCCTTGGACTTCATGCAACTACCACTAGGGTTACCAAGCATACCATTACTGGGCATACCAAGTAGTTACACTTAAGTGCTCATGATTAGTCATACTCATTCTGCTTAATGACAGAAATAATAAAGAAAAATGAATGACAACATTAACTAAGGAAAATAGTAAACATTTAAGTAATTAACAACAATAATAAAGCTAAGTGGATGTTGCAATGATGGAAGTAATCTCGATCTTTATTGCCAAACATGTAACGTGTCTAAGTATGTTACACTCGAATAAGGATGTCGTACAATCACTTAACATCACATTATGGGCATGCACTGGAAACTAACAAAACCTAAAATTTATCAAAATCTATGAATCTATCTCTATCTTTCTATATCCCAATTGTGCACCCAAGTGTGGTATTTATAGGCTACACAGAAGGGATGATATTGAATCCCTAACATCGAAGGTTGTGCCCTAATATGAAATACCCAACATCGTTGCCCTGATATCGGATACCCAATATCACGGCCCTGCAAAACATGACTCATCAGTTGGTAATAGTAGTTGCAAGGAATCTAGCCAAGTGCCCAAGGCCCAATGTCATTTTCCACTATTATAGGAAGAAACCAAATATTAACCATTACATATTTTTGTGACTTTATGATGTGTCACAAACAAAATCAACATACATTATGAAATTTATCAAAAACACACATGCACACGCACACACACAAAGTTTATGTCTAATAATAGCAAGCATATATAAATGAAATCAAAATTTCAATGCTTATAAATTAGAAATTATTTTAAATATTACTTTTTGAGGTTAGGATGTGTAATAACCTCTTTCGTAGCTTTAGGTTAAAGAGCATTACATTGGAAATAGAACCCTTAAACAAACTGATTAGTAATGGCAAGAGAACTAAAAATGGAATGATCTAACATAGTGACAAGGAAGTGAAAGGAAAATACGGTGATACCATGACCAAAAGAAAAGAAAAGACTTTAATAGTGAAAGATTATATGATATAAGCAGTTAATACCAATATATTAACAAACTAAAAATTGCAACTAAATTAAAATTGACAATAGAGCATATAAGTCTAAATGTAATACATAGCCATAAATATCTAGTAGTATCAATATGTGCAGTAGTACATAAAAGTATCTAGGATCCAAATTCATAATGCATGATAAAGAAATAAACTAATACATGTTCAAAAATGTTATATTATGCAAAAAAGATCATAATCTAAAAGTTGAAAAGCAAACATGCACAATATCCAAAAATTAGCAGCAAATATCTAAAGATTTCCTTTCTCCACCTTGCCTTAATGACCTAAAAATAAGAGAGGAAGTTAGTATATGTTAAGTAAGAAACCTTGGCATCTACTCTAGTTGATTTGAGGGTAAGTATCATGGTGGGCTAGGTGAAGGCATAATGACCTACAACATGTTAGTAGAGCACATCACATTGAGCATCATGAATCACATATCATATATAGATTTAGATATTAAATGAATAACTAATTAAATTGAATTATCCACTTTAACCCATCAATCTACAAACAAGGAGGCTAGCACATACTGCACTCAGTTTCAAATGTGCGAATTGTTGTCATGAGTACTTAGCTAAATCAAATTGTTCAAACAATTAAATACCAAACTACCATGCACAAGGATTTATAAATTAGTCTCAAACCAAACTATTAGTGCTATAGGTGCTACCTAGGACTCATGTCTAATATTATAGAGCCATTGAACAAAAGGACTAATGAGCCATGGATCACCCTCTCTTGCAGGATGAAACCTATAACAAGAGTTACACTAATGCATCCTAGTGAGGGCTAGATACTAAACATCTTTAGGGAGTCCATCTCTAACTAGCTACGCAACTTAGTGTTAGTTATTGACAAACAACAAATATTTGAACATCTAAATATACAAACCAAAAATTGATGATGGATGGACATAACAAACATGGTGACAAGTCCATATGACCAAAAAACTCCATCAAGATCTAATAATCAATTCTAAGGTCGAATCCAATAATCCAACATGTTCTAGACAAATCAAATAGTCTTGAATGATATTCAAAAGGTATCAAAATGTGTTGAATTGAGCTCTAATAGTAAGACAAACCCAAGATCAACAAAATCATGAGACCACAACCTAATCACAACTTGTGGTTTACTAGAGAAAACCATTGGTAGAAACTATAGCAAATTTGGCTTAACCATCAGTCGACCATGACTTGTGATGGAAGACCATGATCCATGGATGATAAGAAACCACTCAAAATGGCTCAAAAATACAAACATGGCTATGAAGGCTTTATTACAGCTTGACTACAACTTGTGGTAGGAGGCCACAACTTAACCATGACTTGTGGGATCATAGGATTCCAAAAAATTGAGACTAAAATGCAAAGGAAATAGTTTGAGCAAGTCATGATCTTACCATGACCTATGGTGGGAAACCATGACTCATGGTCAATGTTGATAGTTTCTCCACAACCCATCATTGACTTGTGATTTTGATGAAAAAAAATGAAGAATGTAAAAGCAGGCATGAAATGACTTCCAAACCTCCTTAAACTAATAGTAATATTTGGCAACAAGATAATGATGACATAAGAAATAATAATTAACCTTCAAATAAAATGAAATGGTTGCAATTACTCAAACACATGACAAAGGATCCAAATCCTAGTAAAAATTAGAATAACTCAAAAANTAAAAAAAACCAAAAAAAAAAAAAAAAAAAACCTAGAAAACTCAAAATTTAGCAAACTGAACAAAACCCATATAGATTTAAGGCAAGAAAATTCTAACAAGATCAAAATAAAAGGTCAATGCACAATAACCAAGTTTGAAATGGTTGAAATATTGAATTCTCATTAAATCCTAATTTTCCAAAATTTTTGAAAACAATAAAATTTTGTAGAACAAAATATGTGATTAAAACATAAAAATAAAACAAATCTAACATGCAAGAAAATACCTAGCCCCACAATAAATTCACATTAATCATGAAGTTTCAACCAAAATCCATTTACACCAAATATGCACAAAACTTGAGAATAGGAACAAAACATGAGAAAATGCCAAGATGTCTTCCTTAGAAATTAAGAAGTGTA
The DNA here is from genome assembly GCA_015680685.1 of Gnetum montanum. Lineage (NCBI taxonomy): Eukaryota > Viridiplantae > Streptophyta > Gnetopsida > Gnetales > Gnetaceae > Gnetum > Gnetum montanum. The sequence continues at coordinate 173,697 of MNCI01035040.1, read as the reverse complement.
AATAAAAATCACAAACATAAAAATTTAACTACATAGATATAACTTTCCATACATGAACTAACAAAACTTTACAATATCGCCACAAGTCTCCAATTTGGCAGTGGTTTTGCATCTTGGTAAAATGGATGCTAAAGTGCTCAAAAGAATGGAGTGGTGTTTTTAATGGAAAAAAAAACTAAAATCTCAAATGTAGAAACCCTAACCCTAATTTCAAAAATTAAAGCTTTAAATAAAGAAAACTACCAGAAACCTTACTCAACTAACGTAGACATACCAAAGGCTAACAACAATCATGCTATACTCTATTTATTAAAATAACATATATTAAATAATTAATTTAATTAAAAAATATCATACACATAAAAATTTAATAATTTCTTCTCATTACGTACATCTCTCATTCATAGCCACTATGAAAAGCCTGCTAAACTCATCCATTAGGTTAGTACACACTAGCTAAAAAATATAATGACTCATAAAATAAATATACACAAGCATAAAAATATAATACTGAAAATCCCACTAACCAACATGCATAACTTCAAGCATGATTAGAAAGGACAACCCATCATAAAAAAGCATCTAGAAGCATCTAGAAGTACATGATTATACAATGAGAATACTAATGTAGGCATAAAAAATATAAGTTATTATAGGATATTTCTTAATAGCTACTCACATAAATGTAGTAAGGATTTTTCTTTAGGATGCCTTTCAATAGTACATATGGTTCCTTATTAGGGAGGGAACTAACTTACAAGCATGATAAATCTTATCTTTAGAGTGATTCATCCTTATCTCTAAGGCCATGTTATGCTAGTACACACATAACAACTTTAAACATACCCCATACATGTAACTAAAATAATTCAAAAGTGGATTCTAACAAGATTCTCAAAGTGATAAGAATTCATTGACTACCAACTGTACAAAGAATTTTGCTTTTCTACAATTGGAATTAATCATCACTATCAAGGCTTTAGTAAGAACTAGAAAATAGTGGATGATATTTATCATCATCTTCATACACTGAAGGCATACTTAGAGATGACTCTTTAAAAATACATGGGTTGATACTAGGATGACTTGTGCTTTTAGCGAGATTAACATTTGTTTTCGTGTACAATCTTTCATCATCAACATAGGGTTCAAGTAGGTACAACTTTGAAGAAATGGATGATTCATGACTATGAAGAAGAGATATTTACCTTATATCATATAGATTTATCATATAAATATTTTTGAAAAAGAAAAATCTAGAGGAAGAGCTAATTGAACTATTGCTAATAATATGACTTGAGAATCATTCTCTTAAAAGATATTGTTGAATCTAAATTATTATAATATTCATAATCAACATAAGAGCTTTGAGACTCTATAGCTTCTTTGGGTGTTCTAGTTGAATAATAAAATGGATTATGACTAAATCTATTCCATCATGCCCACCATGTAGATGTTGAATTTCATGAATCTACCTAAATTTTATAGATTACATATTCATTGTTGAATTGATGAAGTGGACATGTGTTCCACATTTTAGCTTCACTAGCATGAAAACTAGCATTAATAATTCTTAAGAAACACTTGTAGATATACTAAGAGGTTTGACCATTAATTGATTAAAAGTAAAAGCTTCTCCAAGGAGTGTAGTATTCATATCCATGATATAATTTTCAAAAGCATTGCTCTGTTACCTTCTTAGACTTTCATAAATATCTAGCTTAATGGTCATTTGATTAGGGTTGTTTTCTTTAGCTAGAAAATGTGAAGATCATAAAAACTACCCTTCTCTTTGTTAAAAAAAATCAAAAGAATAATTCTTTTGATATTCTTTGGTTAGATAATCTACTAGGTTGTTAGTAATACCAAAAATATATTTACAAGAAAAATCAAAATTGAATAACCATAGTGTAACTCCTTATTGTAGGACCTCATAATATTATATTATGATTATGTATGTATCAATAGATTTGATTGGGAGTCATGGGGATGTACAACTAGTGATGTTATTATATGATATATTTTCTAAGATATGATGTGATGAATCATGGTTTTTCAGGTGCTGATATCGAACCCTTGACATCGGACCCACAATATCGGATCCACGATATCAAGTACATGATATTGTAGCTTGGCTAATGATATTGGATATGTGGTATTGTGGTTCTTGTGTAAGCCTATAAATACCACATTTGGGCACATAGGTTAGAGTAAGAGTTGGTGTTAGAGTAGAGTCTTTTTGTCATTTTTTAGTTCATCTCAACCCTTTCCCCAGTGCATGCCCACAGTGTGATGATTGTAATTGTACAAAACCTTTATTCGAGTGTGACGTACTTGGACACACACATGACTGGCAATAAAGATCAAGATTACTTCATCATTGTAGCATTCACTTAGTTTTAATTTCTTACTGTTATTGTTATTTATTACTTTCTTAATTAATATTTCTCTACCTTCATTTATTATCCTTGTTATTAAATGTGGAATGAGTATGACTTAATCACGAGCATTTAAGTGTGACTACTTGGTATCCCAGTAGTGTACCTAGGTCATGTGCTTGGTAATCCTAATAGTAGTACACAAGGTCCAAGATGTGTATAGATGATTAAGGACGGATGCTCATCACACTTAGGCTAGCTTAAATTCTCTTCTCCTACTCCCTCTTAGCTTAAAACAAAGTTATTTTCCATTGCCTCTAGAAGTAGCACTAGCTTAGGACCACATCATACACCTCACTCTAGACTAAACCATACTTGACAAAGCAAATACTAGTCCAGGTGGGAAGATAGTGAATTGCAATCAATGTGTAACTATCTAGATACCACAAGTAGCCCATCTGTGGAGTTCAACCAGATCGTGCGTGAATGCTTGTATTCATATGGTTGAGTGTAGGGGTACCTAGCCACTCATCATTAGTGCTGTTGCTAGGGATGGTGCTAGTTATCTAGATTAGTTATATCATACAAGATCACTGTAACAAAGTATTTACGATATATCTTTTAGAAAAGAAATTAATTTCAACTAAGTCACACATGATTCACAATAATGTCTCTCTCACAAGATGATGACAATGCAACAACTAGTAAGGCAATTCATTAGAGAACCAATGGATTATAAGACGAAGTTTGGAGTACTCAATCCTATGCACGGGTATCCTATGTACATAAACGAAGACAACATCATCCCAACTCACAAATTCATAACCTACTTAGTGATGATGAACCTTTGTTGGCCACTAAGAGCCTAATGCATATACAAGAGGCATCATAAGGAAAGTAGTCTACCCAGGCTTGATTTAAACAAATTTTCCAAGTTTTCAAGAGGCTATGATTTAGATCTGCAACATCATTTACAAGCCTTCCATAATGCCTATGTATGGAAAAATATTGATAATGGATGACAAATACTTAAGCTCTTTCCTCTGATACTCATTGGCCAAGCAAAAGTATGGTATAGGTCCTTAAGACCAAAATCAATTTGACGTTGGCCGATAATGGTAGAACTCTTCAACGAAAGATATCAAACCTATGCAAGAGTGTTAGCCTTGAGGAAACAAATCCAAGAGTGGAAACAAGCACAACATGAACCCTTGGACATGGCCTTAGAAAGATATTATGCATTGTTAAACAATTGCCTAGGCCATGGATTCTCCGATAAAAGGCTAATGTACCACATCATGGATGGGCTCTGTAATGAAATAAGAGAGACCCTAGGGATGTATGCCCTAGGTCAACTATATGAGCTATGAACCCATCAATTCCAAGAGCTTATTAAGTGAGTAGCAAAATAATAAGGAGAAATGGATAAATGGGAGAATGTTGAAATCTCTCAATGGGACCAAAATCTCCAATTAGCAAAGCTCCATGATCATGAAGAGGAGAAATCAACTCACCTCAAGGAGGTCGAATCATCTTTGCCAATACTACAATCACTAGATGAAATTGAGGTAAAGATCAATAAGATGATGGAATGGATACATGAAAAATGTGGAGAATATGCCAACACTATTAGAGGTAGAACCATGACGAACCAAGAAGCAAGATAGAACACCCTTAGACAATCAGAAAGAAGGGTTGAAGAGAATAAGAACTCAACTGCTAATCATACATATCAATGTAACATTTTCCTGTACAATCACCCCAAAGGTCAATGCCCAATCTTGTCATATTTACATGAGCATTGGGGAAGAATGTTACATCCAGAGTTTGTACAAAAATATTGTGTTCAATCATAGTGGCAAAAAATCCCAGTCATGGGGGAGGCCACCCTCAAACTAGTCACACCCTTCATATCATCCAAACCTAAGTGCTTATCAGGTTCAACATCCTATTTCCCCAACTGGGTCAACATATTCTATCTCACCACATTATTATTATTCTCTTAAGTACTATCAGCCCGTGTCCCTTCCAATAAGATCACCACCTCATGTTCCTTATACTTCTCCTTACTCTCAATATTCTCATCCTTCACCTCCTTCTACATCGCCACCAATAGTACCAGAAGGTTTTAGACCACAGCACTAACCAACCAACATTACTTGTGCTGCTACTATTAACCGCAGTGGAAATCCTTCACAACGTCGAAAGCATCCTTTCTTTAGGAATGATCGTAGAAAGGGATAACACAGTTTCGAGACTAATGCATGCTCCCACTCAGCACAAGTTTAACACTATGGTGCATCTTTCTCCTCAAACTCAACACCTCTTATTACTTTATCAGGGCCACCGATCCATATTCCAATAACTATGTGGCCCAATGAATATAGCCATGTAGGGAGACATATCAATCCTTGCATACCATCTTACGGTCAAGGGTGCCATAGTGGGTCAACTCTGTATCAATTAAACTCATCTTCTAACTTGCCCCACTATGTCAACTTCAATCAAGTGTGTGAACACCAATTTGGATACATTCCAACCACCACATCCAAAGACACCCAATGGTTTGGATATGACCAAACTCCAATGTTTCCAAAATGCTTGGATCCAAATTTTCCATTTATTAATTTTAGCCATAATCAAGGGTATAGTCATGGGGGATATCCTCCCTTCTAACTAGCAGAATTAATAAATATTTTTCATTTTCTTCAATTTTACAATTTTTTTCCAGTTTTTCATCTTTCAATTTGTTGTTTTATCTTTTTATTTTTTGCTTTATCTTTTTGAGGGTAATCTCATTGGCAAATAAAATACTCATGTGACTTGTCAGTTGAGGTGTTGTTCTATGCTATCAAGTCTTAGGTGACTAATTATTTGGATAGCGAGCCCATCACATCCATCCATTCTACTTTGGGTTTGATGATATTCTTAACATCATTAAAACTTAAAGTAATTTTGTGCTCATTATTCCCAGAGAAAAGAAGGATGGACTAAGCAGGAATGGCCAAGGTGTGATATCAAGGGGACTTGTGGATTCTCTTTGGTGACATTTGTAAGAGTTACCATGCATCTTGGTTGTACTAAGATCCTTGTAGATCTAACAAAAAATGAGAGTAAGAGTAATAAAGGCACTCAATAAAGAAACCTAATGCTATTCTAGGGGGTCCCACTAGAAAGACATGCACCCATGCTTGAAGGTAGGCAGCTTCTCTAGATTATGCATAAAA
>MNCI01035040.1:137995-168027 GCA_015680685.1 Gnetum montanum | reverse complement strand
GTGTGTGTGTGTGTACCAAAGTGGCCAAGCAAAAAGTATTTCGCAAAGAAGTTTCAAATCACTCCTCCCCTGCAAAAAAAGCCAAGTGATTGTATGCCTTACTGTCATGATGCTCTTATGGTTGTCCATCATTGGATGAAGCAATGCGATGTCATTGATTGAAGGAATGGACTTGGTCTTGATTTTGGAGCGATGGGCTAATGACACATTAATCACATCCTACACTCAAGATTCATTGTGCCCTGGGTCAGTTACCTCATGTCCCAATCTCTGCAATCCCTTCTATAATTCTCCTCATCTCGCTGTACATGTATTTGTGACTCGTGTCTTATGTAGCATTGAATTCATATCTCATCACGGTGGTATCTACATGTGTGTGTTTTGTGCAATTGGTGGGGATTACATTAAAACCTTTTAGTGCCTATAGAAATTTTCAAGCATGGTTACGTAAGGACATCAAAGGTAGGAACCTACTTTGGGGAGGACCCAGTTGCGTAACCTTTGTAATTTACACTCATTGCACATCATCATCACATCATTTCATACCCTCTAAGTACTTCATTGCCAAATCTATTCTTTCCTTTGTCATCATTTTATCAAATGTTCCTCAAAACCATTGCATGTCCTTTTATGTGTCACCTAAACAAATCAAGTCTAACATTAAACTTTTAGGGCAACTTCCTTGAAAAAATTTCTAACTCTAAAATCACACTAAGAAAAGAATTCAACATTTATTAAAGGCAATGAGTAAGGTATGAAAAAATTGAACTTCTTTCAATAACCTTACTAACAATTGATCTTCGTGTGATTATAGATGATCCCTAAAAGAGGACAACAAGGAAAACATTCTCAAGGTGCAACTGAATGCCTAGGGGAAGGAAAAGGCCAAGGACCTCATGCAAAACATGCAGAGTAGGAGGCACAATCATTTAGCATCCACTAGGGAACTCCTGTCATTGCACAATCTGGCCAAGAAAAAGGTGGAGAGGTTAGGGCCTAAGCCTACAAAGAGGAATGACGGCTATTTGTAGCATGGCATATCAAGGCCAGTCAAGTGTTCCCACAGCTATCGTGTTCATGGGAAGTGTTGACTTCATCAAACATTGGAACATCAGCATGGATGTCTTATAATCCTTGGATAGAAGAGGAGAAATGCCAAGCGCTTTTTCAACAGTATCAATCTTAGAATCCTAGAGCGCAAGACAAAGGAAAGGCATCCATGGAGGAGCCACCACTACCGGAAACCACGAGTTCCAATAAATTTTGTAATTCTATGTCTATGTCCCACTTTTGTTTTGTTCAATCCTAGACTACAACATGAATAATTCCTAGTTAGTCAATAATCCCATACCTATCCACTGTGTAATCAATTGGACTCGTTCTCATTTTGTTTAACTTGAGGACAAGTTGTTATTTAGTTGTGGGGGTTTGATGAATTGTGGTTTGTTAGGTGCTAATATCAAACCCTAGACATTAGACCCTTGATGTCGGACCCTTGACATTGGACCTATGATATCAGATCCACGATATCGGGTACACGATATCACAACCTGGCTAACGATATCAGATATGCGATATCGTGGCCTAGCTAACGATATCGGATACGCGATATCGTGGTTCCTATGTAAGCCTATAAATACCACATTTGGGGTGCATAGGTTAGAGTAAGAGTTAGTGTTAGAGTAGAGTCTTTTTTTCATTTTTTAGTTCATCTCAACCCTTTCCCTAGTGCATGCTCGCAGTGTGATGAGTGTAATTGTATGGAACCTTTATTCGAGTGTGATGTACTTGGACATGCGCATGACCGACAATAAAGATCGAGATTACTTCATCATTGCAACATTCACTTAGTTTTAATTGCTTACTTTTATTGTTATTTATTACTTTCTTAATTAATATTTCTCTACCTTCATTTCCTATCCTTGTTATTAAACATGGAATGAGTACGACTTAATCACGAGCATTTAAGTGTGACTACTTGGTATCCTAGTAGCGTACCTAGGAAATGCACTTGGTAATCCCAATAGTAGTACACAAGGTCCAAGATGTGTACGGATGATTAAGGATAAATGCTCATTGCACTTAGGCTAGCTTAGATTCTCTTCTTCCACTCCCTCTTAGCTTAAAACAAAGTTATTTTCCATTGCCTCTAGGAGTAGTAGTAGCTTAGGACCACATCATACACCTCACTCTAGACTAAACCATACGTGACAAAGTAAATACTAGTCCAAGTGGGAAGATAGTGAATTGCGATCAACATGTAACTATCTAGAGACCACAACTAGCCCTTCTATGGAGTTTGACCGGATCGTGTGTGAATGCTTGTATTCGTATGGTTGAGTGTAGGGGTACCTAGCCACTCATAGGATAGTATTATGTTTATAATTATGATTTACCGTGATGATGCACATTGATTTTGGTAGATGTGTGATATGGTATTTGTGGTTGGCAAGATGTGAGGGTTGTGGGGGATGATTGAGCATTTGGTAAGTATGATCCCAATCCAGGGGCTATTATGTATTTATGATTGTGATATTAGTGCTATTCAGTAGACCATGTAATGTGATGATGAGTTTTTGCTATTTGATTGATCATGGCATGAGGTTATAATGATTATAATGTTATGTATGTTACAATCATATGAGTAGTTAACTTGTGTTATGGTACATGTATGATTTTATCGTTATGTATTGGATGAGATATGATGTTTATAGGATTGATCAATATTTTGGTTGGATGTTCTATTGGTGTTTTATGAATTTTGGGTCTCTCACTATTAGTTGGGATGGGAAAATTTATGAAAAACCTTATAAAATAAAAAATTATAAATAGAGTGATTTGAATTTTGTTTATTTATAAATAAAACATGAAATATATTTCAATTTTCCTCCTTCTCTATTATTTTTTGTTCTCCTTGGTTTTGTTAAATTCTTTCATTTCTCTATTCTCTTCCATTTCTTAGTCAATTGTTATGATTTTTGGGATACTGGAATGTTAGTTTGGGGTAGGCTATATTTTGGAAGTTTTGATTTGGATCTTAGTTAATCTATGATTTTGTTAGAAGTAATTGAGTACTTTGATTTCCAATTTCCAGTCTCAATAGGTTCTTAAAAATTTTTTTAGATGTCTTTACATGTCTCATGTTTTGACATTTGATTTATATGCATATTCATGGATTTTGTGGTAAGGACATTTAAGTTTAGGATATTGACTAATTTTGGAATTCCATATAAGTATTATTGTTATTTTCTTAATTATTGTATCATGATTGTATCCTATGGAGATCAAAATTGTGGTATGATGAGATGAATCATCATACTTTGGAGTTGCAACATGATCATTACTCATCCTTAGGATGCTTGACATTTGATCTTTTGAATGTAAGTTATTAATAGTCATGTTTTAAGTTATTGTATGAATTTATAGATGGCATTGTTAGTAATTTTTTAATATAGAGCATGATTGGTAGGTAGGTCATGATGAGGTTACTACTAGGTTATGATAAGGATTTCAGTTGATGTGGATCATAACACTCTCATGATGCCTAAAACTCTTTAATTTTCTTATATATTCTATGCTATGGTGGTCACACGTTGAACTGATGATGGTAGTAAAAACAAAGACATTGTTCATGCATTGGGCATTGCCAAATTGTCACATATAGCATGAGGAAAAAAAGGCATGATGGACTTGTGCTTAGATCATGGTAATTAAATTTACATTGTTTCATCTGAATGTGAGCCATGAATAGACATAGCATGGCTATATTAGAGTCATGTTGGAATCTAAATTTTGTTTTATCAAGAAACACAATCTTTTGATAGTTGTAGGCTTGGGGGGATGTGGTCACAGTATGATTCTTGGACCAACATAAGGCACAATTTTGTCATGACCTTCAAAAAATAATAAGCACAAGTATGACATGAGTCGTGCTTAGGTCATAGTATCGATGAAAAGATAGAGATAGAATTTAGTCAAATACTATCATAAATGATTAAGTTATAACAAGTATAAATATCTTCTCTGTTATGAGAGTGTGATTAAGTACATGTGTGAATCTCTTACTTGGTGAGTTTCATAAGAGATTGTATTTGTTGGATTTGTGCATGGCATTATGACACTATGTTGTGTATGTATTATGCTTGTGATTTTTGGGATATGGGTTATTGCATGTAGCACTAGTTGCTTATGGTTATTTTCTAATTATGATATCTCAGGATGTCAATGTTTGTATATGTATGTGATCATGGAGTCAACATGAGGGTGTGGATTGATTGTTGATAAGTCACCTTTGAGGAGTTGGGTTAACCCTTGCTATGATGCATCAGTGAGACTTTTGTCTCATTTCTCATATTTACTTCACTAATATGAGATCTTAAGACATATGTAAATACATAAATCTACCCTCTAGAAGGTTAGTGGCTTGGGCATATAGATGAGGGAGTAGACACTAGCACCAATAGTGGAGTATGTAATGGAAAACTAATAAAAGACCTACAGGTACTATTCATGTTATGAGTACTCATGTCAATGATTTCATACTTACACCAAGTACAAAATGTGTTAGTTTCCATAGTGGTTATGTGATTGTGCTTATAATTCATAGATTGTGATCCCTTGAGGCATTGGTTGTTGGAGAACATGTTGTATGCTTGTTAGTATTGATTTTCTTTGATAGATCCCTAGCTTGTGATTGGGTCATATGATTATTGGTTATGCTTTTGTGATAAGCTTATGCCTGATGACTTGCTAGTTTTGTGATGATATCATGATAAATGCTTGGTATTTGATCTTGGTATTGTGAATATTAACTTGGTTATGGCTATGACTATGTGATGCAATGTGATGTGTTTGTATGACATGAGATATACTAACTTTGTTATAGGTTGCTCAGCATACCCCGCACCTATTCCCTTTCACAACATTAGACTTCTAATTTTTAGGGAACATGTAAAGGCTTCGATTTAGTCTTGTACTAAACCCCTTTATGTGTAGGTGATAGAGTTGACATCTTAGGAGGCTAGTGAACTTGAGGAAGGTGATGGAGGCTATGAACCATATTCTTGTCCTTTATCTTATATGTTTTTATGAGAGTTGTGGACGCATTTATTATTGGTGTTGGCATGGATGGTCCTTAAGCTGTGGTTTACCTATAGAGTGTATATGTGATGTACATATTGATAAGATATGTGCTAGAAATTTTGACTAATATGTTATGATGTTTTTGGTTTGCTAAATCTATAGCGTAGAAGGTTAGGTTTAGTATTATCAGGTATGATACAATCTATTCTTAGATGCTCATATATATTAGACCTAGTTGGTGTATGTGTTTAAATTATGTTTCTATTATGCCTTTATAAAAGATTTTTATGGAGTGATTATGACCTTTTCATTATGTTATTCAATCCACTGGATATGTGATGTGTCTTAATCTCAATGTTTTGTTAGATTCTAGTTACTTCCTAAGCTTGGCTTGGGTTGGACATGCAAGTTCATCAAAATGATTTGAATTTGTTAGGGCTTAATGTTATCCCAAGTGTATTACCCAATTGAGAAAAGTGTCTTTTAAGGGTGAGGAAGATGACAATGTTATCATCCCATATTCTTGATGTAATTTTCATCCTCCATGTATCCTATGAGTCATAAGAACTGTGTATTTATGTTTTAATATGATTTTGGAGTCATTTTAGTGTGTTTTCATGGCTAGGCAAGTAATTGTGAGCTAACTATAAGTTGCAATCTAGAATTAGGCAATGATTTTGAGGCTTCTTCAAGTTGTAGTGATGTCATATTCTCAAGATTGTAAGCTATAAATGGTCATAATTGGTTTAGAAATAGCAAAAAGAAATATTTAAATTTTACTAGTGAAATAAGGTGTGGGTCATTGTAATACCTTGGTATTTAAAACTTAGAAACTTTGCTTTGTTATTAAGATTGTTCCTTAAGAATAATATTATATTTAGTATCTAATGGTTTATGTTACCTTGCTAATGTAGGCTAATACCCCTTATTTTATGCTATTGATACTGGAACTTGAGATCTCTTAATTAAGTTTGGACTCTTGACGCTTTACTTATATGTGATATACTGGTATTTTATTTATTCTTTTATCTTTTATTTTTACTTATATGTATTTTCTAATCATCTTTACTAACTCTTATTGCTCCTAAGTATAGATAAACTAAAAGGATGGTGGTGACCCATTACTAGTACTTTATTTATGTTTAAATTTATATTTTCATATTTTATTTTATTCTACAATTTTAAAATAAACTAGTAATATGATTATAAGAAATGTTAATAGATATTTGAGGTTATTCCAATTATTCTTTTATTTTATCTTTAAACCCATTCTTGAACATGTAGCCTTATTCTAGTATTCTCTTGGTGACTATAACTCATTTGTTGATCATTGAACTCTTTTTGTGGGTACATGTTACCTGATTTTTAGAAAATAGATTATTAATTCTTTATTCTTGGAATTTCCCAAATCATACCTTTTGTATTTATAAATATTGATCAATTTTAACTCTCTTGGCATTAATTGTATATTAATATCTCTTCTAATCTCTTGTTCATGATGGTTTTTGGTGAATCTTTTGCTGATTTCTAAATCTAAACTTGGCCTTGCTTGACAAAGCTTTACACATAGCTAATCTCTAAAGGTTAGGAAATATTCTTGATTCCATCAAGTTTGATAAGTAGCTTACCATCTTAGACCTCCTTTTCTTTTTTATGGTGTTTTATTTAACAATCTAACTTTAACTTCTAATGTTTAATTTGTAATTCATTATGTTCAATCATTTCAACACTTTCTTCTATTTTATCTCCTTCCAAGGGTAGTGGAAATTTTGTACATCATGAACTAGCTCACGACAAAAGTCACAACACAACTTCTGCACATTTTTTTAAGTGGCACATTCATCTTGACATTAGTAAAAAATGATGCATTTAAATAACAATGATTGGCAAACATTTTGGGCATGTATGGACACATTCAACATGTCGAAACACTCAACCAATAATTTAAGAAATTCATAAATTGACATAGTTTTTTAAGGCAACTGATATTGGACTTATTGTCAATGTACAAGCATTGCAAAGTTGGGAAACTAATCACATCACTTGAGGATTATATATTTTGTCAATATCAAGTCTTGTTTAAGGTGGTATGAGGAGCTAGAATCTTAGGGTAGCTGTAGCATTGATATCATTCATAGCATAATCCAATAGTTAGAAATTAACATTCATGAGGGTTTCTAATCCAATAATTGATCCTTTCATACATGAGGGTTGGCCTAGATAAATGAGATATTATACTAAATGATCCTTGATGGATAATTTAAGTTGGTATCTTATAGTTATTCTAATGTCTAATGTTGGAAACCTCATGAGAATACCATTATTAAGAGTAAACCAAAAATCTATGAGTTTTATGTTTATATATAAACTAGCATTTATGTGGATAAACATTCTAGCTACACTAACAATGTGTCTTACATAAGGGCTCCATCCTCCAATCATGTTCTAAGGAGCTTCTAGCTCATTTTTTCTCTATTCTAAAGGTGTTCTAACTCTTCTTGCATGTATTCTATGTAGATTAGTAAGAAGCTTTTGAGGTGGTCAAGATGAAGATAGAAGAATGATCAACATTAAATACAAGATTATCTCTTTATATATTTAATATTATGTTTTGGTCATTCTATGATTTTGTAATGTGGGACATGAATATGGAATTTCTATGTTTTAAAATAGACTCCCTAAAAGAGGCACATAAAGTTTGATGAATATCTATAAGGAGAATTCAAAGGAGCTAATGCAAATACTAGTCTATATGTTTACTTAATTGTAGATACATAGTGGACCATTATACTTGTTTTATATGTTGATGATATTATTGTCACGTCCCTATTCCCAAATGATAATGTTGCATAACAAAGATGATGACTCTTCATAACAAGTGCTAGTGTTATCGTAACAAGACCTGAAAGGGAAATTGTAATCAAGACCCAAGAAGGCATGTTGTAATAAAAAATGTATCTCTTGAGGTAACCTTTGGGGGTTTGACCTAAGACATTTATACTCAAGCTTAGAGGTTGTGCTAGGCATGGAGTGGTAGAGCTGGTACAAGCAAGTCATAGGAGCCAAATGAAGCAAGACAAGAAGTGGACTAGCCATCTATTATGGTCAATAATAGGCCAAACTGTGGTGGTAATGCTAGATTGCCTCTAAGGGATAGATGCCAAAGGAAGAAAACCCCAAGGAACATTGTCAAAGCATGATCTAGATACTCCATTCTATATCAATAAAGCATTCTTTTCTTTCTCCTTTTGCATTTTCTTTGTTATTTTCTTCATGCATAATGTTGAATGTTATATACATTTAACAGTTGGCATATTTTCTTCTTATGCATAATGTCTAATATAACGTATATTTGACATTTTCCATGACATTTGGGGACATGATGTTACAATTGGTATCGAAGCAATCCACAACTAAAGGACCATTCATAACCATGGGCCAACTAAAACATTGATGAGAGTAGTTACTCTAATTATTAGAGTGGTTACTCTAGCGGTTACTCTAGTGGTTACTCTAGCAGTTATTCTAATTATGAGAGTGGTTACTCTAGCAGTTACTCTAATTATTAGAGTGGTTACTCTAGCGGTTACTTTAGTGGTTACTCTAGTAGTTATTCTAATTATTAGAGTGGTTACTCTAGCGGTTACTTTAGCAGTTATTCTAATGATTAGAGTGGTTACTCGAATTAGTAGAGTAGTTTCTCCCAAGTCTATAAATATAGTGCCCAGGCACACAATTGGGAGGAAGTCTTTCAGTAGAAAAGTAGCAAAACTCTTGCAGTCTATTTGAAAGTTAGAGTATTTTCCAAGTGCCTGTAGTAGGAGGTTTAAGTGTGGATGGATCTTTATTCAAGCATTGATGTACCTGAGCACACCGTTGTATTGGCAATAAAGATGAGCTCTTTGATTCATCCTTGCAGCACTTGAGATTTGTTTTCTTACGTATTTATTTTATTTTATTATGCATTTATTTTATTTTATGCACTTTACATTTATGTTATTAGTGTAGCAATTCATTTTGATCAATTAAGAAAATTGTTAAATTACACAAGTATGACCCCTTTGAGCATATGTGTGACACTTGGTAGCTCAGAAATGACTAGCGTTTGATAGCCCAACAGTGTTTGCACTAGTTCAGGATGTGTATGACAAGTGGGAATGGATGCTAGTATTAGAATTAGTTAGAACTTAGTTAATGAGTAGTTAAGTTAAATTAGTCACCTAGTTATCTCTCTCTTTCCCTATTAGCACAGGACATAAAAACATAAAAGATATAAAAATCATATGCCTCAAGCTTACTTAACCATACAATCATGACATACAAGTAAGTTTGGGAAGACAACGATCAATCAACCTATCCTTGTTCCACAAGGGTGCATAAGCACTTAGTCCTTCGAATTTGATCGAATCATGCGTGAAACGTTCGTATTCATATGGTTGAGTGTAGGGGTACCTCACCACTCATCATTGGCACCGTTGCCAGGGACTTAGTTGTTTGTGTGCTAATTAGAACATAGGAAATCATTCACATTGTTGGAACGAATCCTTAGGGTTGATTGAGAAAATAATAAACAAGAATACATTGCACACTAAACAGAAAAGTATGTCTCCTTCTTTGTATGAAAGTGCTTCACTGCCTAGGTCTGAAATAGGAAACAATCGACGGTGTAATACACATGACATTAATCTGCTAGTCCCTCAACAACTTCGAGTGGTATATATTCATTCTAATGAGTATATATTAGACTTCACCTTTATCCTCCATCAAGATGAACAACTGTGTTGGTGAGACTTAGAAGGTAACATAGTGTTACCTCTCGATCGTTTAGTCCCAAGCATGCTTCTTCGTGCCCTCACACGAATTGGCATGTCACACTTACATGCAGAATACATTGTGCAAGACCATGACTCAAGAGAATATCATTCCACGAAGGCATAACATCAAAGGGATTTGCAATAGGAGAGACATCATAAGTCTTTGAAGGGTAAGTGGTCCTAGGATGTCCCACATGTCTTTAGCGAAAATGAGGATGGTAAACCTACCTTAGGTAGTCTCCCACACAATGATGTTCTTCCCCTTGATTTTGGCCAAGGGGTTGTGTATCAGAACCTTCATTCAACTATTCATAACCCAGGTTCTTATACCCATGAGTACAAAGAGTCTAAAAAAGGGACACGGATACATGATAAAGATGGACATTCTGATTGCAATCGCAATCAAGGACAAGACCACTGAAGAGAAGGTGGCAGACACTGTCATGGTGAAAATTATCCTTCTTCTTCACCTTTATCATCTCCTTCATCCTCTCCTTCAGTGTCCAAATGTAATCATAAAGAAAATGACCATGGGAATAAAGGTAGGCAAAGTGGAAGTTATAGATGAAACAACCAGGAAAGGGGATGAGGGCACTCTAGAGAGTCACAACATAGAAGAAGGGAGAGTAGGGAACAACATAGACATCATAGACGCCATGGGCGAGACAATCACAATGAACTCCTACTCGTTACTCGAAGTATGTTGGACATAAATGAGGCTGTTAGAATTTCAACAAGGCACCAGAAAGATAGTAGGATTAAGAGATTAGATATGAATAATATCCCATGATTTGAAGGGGGATATAACACTAATCCTCAGAATCACTTACAAGCATTCCGTGATGTGTGTGCCTTACAAAATATAGAGAGAAAATGGAAAAAACTTAAGTTGTTTCCATGGACACTAGTTAAAGAAGTGGAAAGCTGGTACTAGTGTTTAGAATCGGAATCCATTCGTAGGTGGAGTACTATGTTAGAACTATTTAATAACAAGTACCAAATGTACTCCTAAGTGTCCAACTTGTGAAAGCAAATCCAATGCTGGAAACAAGGAGGACATGAACCCTTGGATGCTACCATGGGCCGATATTATGCACTATTACACCGTTGTCCTGGCCATGGTTATTTGCAAAGGGATCAATTATGCCATCTCATGGATGGGCTTAGGCATGAAATGAGAAGAACCCTTGGGACCTATGCCCAAGGGAGACTATCCAAGCTTAGGTCCCATCAAATTCAAAGAGTATTGGAGAAAGTTGCTAAGGAAGAAGGTGAGCTATGGAAGAGAGACAGTGCAGAAGAGTATAACCGAGATCCTTCCCTCTGGAAGAGGGGAGTAAGATTTTGTTAGGATGAAGAAGAGTCAACACTCGAAGAGATGGTGAACAGAAAAACTTTGCCTATCCAAAAGTTGACATCAGAAGTATCGACAAAGGGAGACCAAATATGGGATTCCCTAGATAATATATTTTAATCTATTCTTAAAATAGTAGAGTAGTCTAGAGAGTAAGGTAGTGATCACAAAAGAAGAAAAAAGAGAGAAGTTGAACATGCACATAACAAGGGTAAGGGCAAAGTTGCCATCATTGAAGAGGTTGTGAAGTTAGAAATAGACAATGATAGTGGGTGTGAAATATGTTAATATGACCATCCTAAGGGATGTTGCCCTGTAATCTCACATTTGCAAGAGTCTAGGGTGTATGCACTGAACCCACGATTGAACAAATGGCAAGCACCCCAAAGGTTACCTTACCCCCAAGGTAACCCAAGATAGTTCCACAAACCCTTAACGTATTATCCAAGTGGAACTCCACCACAATTGATTAAGCAATATCAATAGTGGTAGCACCCACAATCATGGGAAATGCCACCACCAAGGTAATAGTATCCTTATCGACAACCTGATCCATATGGATATTACGTGCAGTAGCCAATCTCCCCACATGACTCTACTGGTTACATCACTCCTCAAAATCACTACCAAGCCCACGAGTATTATGGGAATCCCTCTTCTAAGGAAAATATTTTGCAAGTATATCATCCTTCTCATCTGACTGCATCTCTTCCACTGATAGCTCCACTACCACCTACTCCAGCTATGCAAGGTGAAATTCCTACCCAGCCACAACAACGTAATGCCACAAGGGCTGTTAACTCTCAACCTACTATTGGTTCCAACAACCACATGAAGAAAAAACATTTCTTTAGAACCAACAGACCAACTAAGTCCTTGTAATCACAAGCAGCTGATTCCTTAGATGCCTCAATATCAATCAAAACTTTGGAGCCTCCTTCAACTCAACCACCGCACTCAATGCATATGGTCATGATAACACATGTCATCACTAATTGGATCAAAGCTAACCACCTTCCTAGAAAATTCTCTAATCTTGGGAGTCCTCTGATATACTTACAAATCATTGGAAATGCGTTGTGCAATGCTCTTTTGGATTCAGGTTCTAGTGTCAACTTGATTTCTCAAGAAATGTACAAGGCCTGAAACTTGCCTCCATTCAAAAAGAGCAACATCCATCTAGATTTGGCCAACTAGTCCATCACTACCCCATTGGGACTAGTGGAAGACATTGTTACCATTATTTGTGGGTGGCCCTACCCAATTGACTTCCTAGTGATTCAGGTGAACAATGGTAAGGAGGAATTCCCAATCATAATGGGAAGAGCATAGCTAAGCACCATCGACGCACGCCTAGGAATCCACGATCTTTCCGTAGAAATATCAAAGGAAAATACATTCAAAAAAATTGAGAAGAAGAAAGTTCTGTGCATCGCATACAGTGACACAGGGTGTAATTGCATGCAGAGGTCATGGTTTGTGCAAAGCTTAACATTGCCTCCATGAAATCAGTGTGCACAAGTGATCAACATACACAGATGCCTGTATGTAGTAGTCACATAACAGGAAGGCACCTAGTGACTGACAGCTGAACAAGAAAGCAGTTCACTCATATGCATGGAACCAACTGAGGGTTTGACTTGCACTTACATCGATAGCATAGATGCATTAAAGCAAGTGCACCACCAACTTCCAAGTCTTAACCTTGAAAATGTCAATTGGGGGACGTTGGAAATCCCTAAGAAATTTAAGTAGGAGCCCCTCAAGCTGAAACCATTTCCTACCGGTATGAAATACATGTTCCTTAAAATGGAAAATTGGTAATTATCAAGGCTAAGCTTGCTCCTCAACAGAAAGAAGAACTACTAAAGGTAATCAATAGATGGTCAAAAGCCTTCGCTTGGTCATATCCTGAATTAAGTTNGAACTACTAAAGGTAATCAATAGATGGTCAAAAGCCTTCGCTTGGTCTTATCCTGAATTAAGNAGATCACTTTCCATTGCCATTTGTTAACCAAGTCTTAGAAACCATCATAGGGCATCACTACTACAGTTTTCTGGATGGATATAGCGGATATAATCAAATAAAAATAGCCCCAGAAGACCAAGCCAAGACTACGTTCACCAATCCTTGGGGAACATTTGCATACAAATAGATGTTGTTTGGCTTGTGCAATGCCCCTGCAACATTTCAATGACTAGTTCTAAGCATCTTCCAATAGCAGATAGGAAATAGTATAGAAGTCTTTATGGATAATTTCTCCACCTATGGAGAAAACTTTGATCAAGCCTTGGACCAGTTAGAGCAAGTGTGAAAAAGATGTGTAGAAAACAATTTGAGGTTCAACTAGTAGAAAAGCCATTTTATGGTCCAAGAGGGCATAGTACTAGGGCACAAAATCTCACACATAGGGATAGAGGTAGATCTTGAGAAAATCAAAGTCATCCAAGGAATTACCCATCAATTGGAAACTATGAAAGGTATTCGATCATTTCTTGGACATACTGGAAACTATAGGAGATTTATTGAGACCTTTTCAAAGGTTGCCAAACCATTGGTGGAATTAACGAAAAAGGACATAGCTTTCGAGTGGACCAGGGAATGCGAATTAGCTTTTCAAACTTTGAAACAGAAGCTAGTAGAAACACCCATTCTACAAGCTCCTAACTGGTCCAAACCATTCCATACCATGATTGTCGCATCCAACTATGCCTTATGAGCTATACTTACATAGTTAGATGACCAGAAATATCTTTATTACATTCACTATGTAAGTAGAAGTATCGCTGGTGCACAACTTAACTACACTACCACAGAGAAAGAATTAATGGCTGTAGTGTTTGCACTAGAAAAGTTTAGACACTATGTATTGAGATATAAAGTATATATACATACATATCATAGTGCAATAAGGTTCCTCATGAATAAGCCAATGGTAAGCCCTCGTATCATATGATGGCCTGTAATCTTACAAGAGTTCGATCTTACGATGATTGATCGTAAAGGCACTGAGAACGTAGTTTTTGATCATTTATCTTAGTTGCAATGGGACAACAAAGAGGACGAGTATCCAATTTCTGATTATTTTCATGATGAATTCCTCTTTGCTGGTGTAGTGAATAATCAATCACCCATGGAGAAAAATTGTTACAGTAGCATTCTTACCTATCTCCTCACCCAACAAATACCATAAGAGTTAAACCTTAAGAAGAAAGAATAGTTTCTTCACCGAGCCAAATACTTTATGGAAATCAATGGGCAGCTTTACAAAGTGTGTCTCGATGGCTTGGTTCAATGGTGTGATCCTGATATAGATCAACTGTGAGTTCTCCAAGATGCTCATAAGGGTCCTTGTGGGAATCATTACGTTGGAAGATGAACAGCCATCAAGATCTTGCTTGCAGGATATTATTGGCCTACATTTTTTTGGTACACCCATTAATTCGTCCAATCTTGTGAACACTATCAATGTGATGGGGGAATAACTACTAGAATGGAGAGTCCACAACAATGGATCCAACCATTAGAAGCCTTCGAAATTTGGAGAATTAATTTTATGGGGCCAATTACACCAATGTCCAATGGAAAAGCCTACATCATTGTTGTTGTTGATTACCTAACTAAATGGGTAGAAGTAGCTGCTATTAAGGATTGTACATCATCTATAGTTGCACGATTTGTTCAACAAAAAATAATAAATAGGTTTGTTATGCCTTGTGCACTTATTTCAGACAATGGTACCCATTTCACAGGTGCAAATTTTTGGAAATTAATGCGACACTTAGGGGTTGAGCATAAATTGACTACACCATACCACCCCCAAGCGAATGGTCAAGTAGAAGTCACCAACAGGGAGATTATGAAGATACTGACAAGAACTATTAGTAAGTTTAGGCAAGACTGGAGCACTAAACTGAATGATGCTCTTTGGGCATACCACTTCACATAGAAACTCCCTACAAGCTACTCTCCCTATGAGTTAGTGTATGGTAAATTACCAATACTTTCCATTTAAACTAAGCTTCGCACACTATCCATGGCATGTGACTTCAACCTTGACCTTGATCTAGCATAGAAACAACAGTTAGTAATCCTTTACTTGCTAAATGAAAATCAACTAGTTACGCTGTCATCTAATGAGTTGCACAAGGCATTTAGTAAACAACGTTATGACCTAAGGATTAGGAAAGTTAAATATCAACTAGGAGATAAGGTTCTCTACTGGAATCCCACACATGTGCCACAATGTACTAAATTTCAAACACTGTGGGAAGGACCTTATATTATTTATGCAACTTTTCCTTTGGGGGCCATGACAATATACAAACCTGAGAGCCCAAATAAGAAAATTTTGGTCAATGTACAACAAACTAAATCTTTCCATGAGCTTAGGATAGCAAGTACACATGCTACCTCTGTTGATGGATAACGTTGCTCACTATTTTAGATCTCCTCCTTCTAACTTAATCGTGGGGGAGATGGCCACCTATGCTAATCGTTTTAGGCCCTCAGTTCTTTTTGAATTTTTGTTTTACACATTTTTCCAGATTTTCTTATTTTTGTTTTACATCATCATTCATGTTTTTACTATTTCTTTATTTCCTTGATTTACTTTTATTCGTCATCTAATAAGTGCTCATGATGGTGGATTGCATTATATCATATTGATTGCTAATGTTTGGTTTTTACCTTTGAATTATGATGCTGATATTAAGGTATGGTTCTTTTGGTAAAATAGGCAATGAGTCCATGTCGTCCACTCATCCATACAACTCTATGGTCTCCTTTGGCTTGGAACTATACAGTCCTCTTTTTCTAAGTAAACTTATTAATGAATTGGTGGTTGGGTACTTTTTAAACCAAGGAAAGACTCAAAGGATGAAAAGGGTGTGACTTCAAGGGGATTCGATGCATTTGTGCTGGCTATTCTCTTGGGTGCTTGGATGCTTGTTTCTTGGGTTTTCTACCATTCTGACATTGTTCAAAAATCAAGAAGCTGAGTGAATAAAAATAAGTCTTTGCATGGTGTGGTTCTCATGCAAAAAATAAAAAATAAAAAAGAAAAAAAAGGAGAAAAGTAAGAATTCAAAGCACACCCCTTAGACATAATAAAGCCATATGGTCTGCAAGCACTAGTTATGAAACTGGAAAGACATGTTACCCATGCCTAAAGGTTCCCTCTAACTAAGGCCCTTTTTCACTTCCTACTTCTCCATCTCGCTCTCCTCAGGATGATGGTCACTCTTTGTGAAGGCATTCTTGTTGCTTCAAGAGGATGGATTAACTAGGTGTATTGATGCAAGGTCACTGAATGTGGTTGGTTTTAGTTTGGATTTGGGATGAAGTTCTACTCGGTCATCTTAACCATGAAATACAAAAGGGGCTTTACACAACCTTATTTTTGGGATTCCATTCCATTCTCTCCTCTCCATCTTTCTTCCCATTTTCCACCTCATTGCCGATTTTATCATTAGTCTATTTTAGGTTGATGCATTGTTTTTCTTTGGTGAATTCCTGTGGGTAAGTTTTTAACTCTTGCTTCCAAATGAGATTCTTAGAGCCTACAGACTCTTTGGTTTGTGGGTTTGTCAGGGCATAAAAGGCATGAGTCTGCTTTGGGGAGGACCCATTGGCATTCCTTTTTGGTGCAATTTTTAAGTTCTTTTCCTTAAACATTTTCTACAATCAATCATCTCTTGTTTCATCCCCATCCATGACATCCACTTTATTGGCGTTGCCATTGTTATTTTTTCCCATCTTTCTTGTTCCTCATATTTTTCCATCTTATAGCTACCAGAGGTTCACTCTTAGTCATGGGGGCTCTAGCACAAATTTTTTAATTTTCTCCATTTTACTATTCGCCCAACCTTACACCTTGGGTAGTCACATATGATAAATCTCTGAACCAGTTTCAACCATAACCACAACTTAGCCAATGCACTTCATATCGAGGCAAGGTATCAACTACATTATGGCTTATCTATCCTTACTCATTTGTAACTGTGTTATGTGTGCAGATGGTGATCATACAAACAATGGACTCAGCTTGGAGGAAGCACTTAGGATGAATTGGAATTAGAGCATTTACGAAAGGAGTAATTCTGGTTGCGTGGCTATGAATAAACAGAGAATGTGCAATCTTAGCATTGGCAGCAACACTCTTCATTTTCTTTCTCTCTCTTTCTCTACAAGCTACCAAATAAAGGCTTGGATGTCATTTATGTATGAGTGTTCACAACAATGGTTATGAACACTAATGTTGTAATATACTTGTTGATCCGTTCACTGGGCACGTTGAGTTTGTCATTCCATTCCACTGT
This sequence comes from Gnetum montanum, assembly GCA_015680685.1. Taxonomy (NCBI): domain Eukaryota; kingdom Viridiplantae; phylum Streptophyta; class Gnetopsida; order Gnetales; family Gnetaceae; genus Gnetum; species Gnetum montanum. The sequence continues at coordinate 150,456 of MNCI01035040.1, read as the reverse complement.
CAGCTGTCAGTTAGTCAATAATCCCAGACCTTCCCAATATTTTGTAAAGAACTTATTTATTTTCTTCTATACTCGAGGACGAGTTTTCATTTACTTGTGGAGGTATGATGAGAGCAGTTACTCTAATTATTAGAGTGGTTACTCTAGTGGTTACTCTAGCAATTACTTTAGCAGTTACTCTAATTATTAGAGTGGTTACTCTAGCGGTTACTTTAGTGGTTACTCTAGTAGTTATTCTAATTATTAGAGTAGTTAATCCAGCGGTTACTTTAGCAGTTATTCTAATGATTAGAGTGGTTACTCGAATTAGTAGAGTAGTTTCTCCCAAGTCTATAAATATAGTGCCCAGGCACACAATTGGGAGGAAGTCTTTCAGTAGAAAAGTAGCAAAGCTCTTGCAGTCTATTTGAAAGTTAGAGTATTTTCCAAGTGCTCGTAGTAGGAGGTTTAAGTGTGGATGGATATTTATTCAAGCATTGATGTACCTGAGCACACCATTGTGTTGGCAATAAAGACGAGCTCTTTGATTCATCCTTGCAGCACTTGAGATTTGTTTCCTTACACATTTATTTTATTTTCTTATGCATTGATTTTATTTTATTTTATGTTATGCACTTTACATTTATGTTATTAGCATAGCAATTCATTTTGATCAATTAAGAAAATCATTAAATTACACAAGCATAACCCCTTTGAGCATACGTGTGACACTTGATAGCTCAGAAATGACTAGCGTTTAATAGCCTAGCAGTGTTTTCACTGGTTCAGGATATGTATGAAAAGTGGGAATGGATGCTGGTGTTAGGATTAGTTAGAACTTAGCTCATGAGTAGTTAAGTTAAATTAGTCACCTAGTTATCTCTCTCTTTCCCTATTAGCATAGGAGATAAAAACATAAAAGATATAAAAATCATATGCCTCAAGCTTACTTAACCATACAATCGTTACATACAAGTAAGTTTGGGAAGACAACGATCAATCAACCCATCCTTGTTCCACAAGGGCACATAAGAACTTAGTCCTTGGAATTCGACCGGATCATGCATGAAACTCTCGTATTCGTATGGTTGAGCGTAGGGGTACCTCGCCACTCATCAAACATGAATCTGACGATGAACCATAAAGCCACGACACAAGGAAAGCCATTGATCATCGTCGGATGTAACATGTTTGTGATGTAAGCTAGAAGATATCTTTCCATTGATTTTATGAACAATGGATCAAGCATCTACAAAAGACCTAAATCCCATAGACCAATAATATTCTTTCATGGATATCATTGACTGATGAATATTTGATTATGCCTCATCAAGATTCATAAATGGCAAGAGATTTTGGTAAGACAAGGAAACATTGGTCTAGGTAACTCTTACCCATCTAAATTGATCTTTCTTTGTTGAAACTCATTATCCTAAGAAACTTAGAGTCATTTATAAGTTATCACGTCTTCTATATATCAAATTGGTAATGTTGCCTTGGTAGAATAAGCTAGTTTCAATCTTTTAAAAATCTTGAAAATTCAACTTTGTTTTTGAACCCTAAGAATATTTCTAATGCATTGTACTCATCGAGATGATTCCAATGGTAAAAATTTTATCTCAATTGGACGTTATGGTTTGGGAGATATCGTAGTTGTAAATTTTTCATTATGCGTAAATTAAAATAATATTAAATTAGTAAATAATTATTTTTTAAAAAATGGGAAAGGGTAGGAGGTTAGGGGTTCAAAGCTAGGCCCCCCTTTGCCTAATTTTATTTTTATAATAATAATAATAATAATAATAATTTAAAAAATTTCGTAGGCCACATTGGCTTACAAGGGCCACGTAGGCTATGTAGGCCACGCTAGCCTTGCAAGGATCATGCTAGCCTTATAGGCCATGCTCACCTTATTAGGGCAACATAAACCTTATGGGAAGATCACACAGTAATGTGGTTGGTCACCAGCTGGTAGTAGCAGCGTTGCCACACATGCTTGCTGCCTTTGCAACAACTACTGCCTTGCCATAGCTACCACATGCTATGTCCTACTCTACCATCTTTGCCATGCTCCACATCACCTCATGCTCTATCGCTACTATCATCCACCTATTGTCATCACCATTGAAACCCTTGCCATGCTTTTTATTGCTTGCTACTTGTCGTTTTCGTTAACACCTACACTATCATCATTGTCACCACTAATTGCACTGCTGTTGCTACCATCACTATAAAATCCATCATGATTTTCTACTTCAATGGTGTCATTGGACAATGATGGGGCTATGAATCATAGGCATTCTTTGTGCTTTTTGGACACCATCAATGTCATTGATCATAGGCACCCCTGACACTTTGTAACCAACAATGGTGCCATGGATCATAGGCACCCTGGTGCTTCATGAGCATCGACGACGCTATGGATCATAGGCATCCTTGGCACTCTATGGACACCATTGGCATCATAGATCACTCTATGGGCACCGATGACGCTGCTAATCATAAGCATCTCTGGTGCTCCATAGGAAACAATAGCATTGTGGATCACAGGCATCTCCACCATCCTCCAGTGTTGATGATCATAGGCACAACATTTCCTCCTTCACATGGATCTTGTTTTAGGCCATGCATGCCCTAAGAAGGGCCATGAAAGCCCTAGGAAGGGCTACGTGAGCCTTGAAAAGGGACCATGCTGCATAGTGTAGCCCCCTCCCCTTGCAAGCTTCAACCATTGCCACACTCTCAACATGCCACCTAATGCCCAACTACCCAACAACTAAGCACTTAGCATCGTTGCCTTGCATCGTCCAATAGCCCTACACTACCTAGGCCACCATAGTTACTACCATTATCTTGCACCTACCATTGTTTTGGCCCTGACGGCAACAAAAATGTTTTCATCAAATGACGAAAATTTGAAAATTTCCATTCATTGATGAAAAATTCAAAATATCCTTCATCAAACATACTTGGAAAAAAGAACATGAAAAGATAATTTTCAAAAATATAATTTTGTGCCGTGTTAACAATGAGGATAAAAACTCACGTAATTAGGTGTGCTCATTCTAGAGTAGTATTGGGATGAATGACCTCTTGGGAAGTCTTGTTTTCTGCACCAAACGTCCTTGAACTCAAAAGCCATAACTTTTCATTTCGAGAGCCTTCTTCAATAAATGAAGAGTCATTTCCTCTAGATTTCAATCTTCTAGACACAATGGTAAAGTCAAATTAGTTGCAAGGAACCCTGAAAATTAGTCTTTACCCCTTGTTGGATATAGTGCTTTAAGATCCTAAAAAATTTTAATTTTAGTATAACTCGAGCATACGATGTCCATTTTCAACACATGAATAGTCATTTCCAACATTTTTCACCCTTTTGAACTCAATGGTCAGGTTAGATTTATCATCCACATACTCAATAATTCAATGATATTATGAAACTATACCTTAAAAATCAACAACATAAGGGTAACTAATCATGTCTCTTTGGGACTAATAAATTTAACCTTTTGAGAACTTAAGATTCAATGCTTGATTTTTGCTAATAGCCTTATGATCCTTATGGAATGTCATTAGTTACATTGCCGGAGTCAGTTTCTTAAGGGGGGTAGAAAGGCTATTAATATTTTTAGATAATATGGTTAGTATTAATAAAATCAGATAATGTAGTAAATCAATTAATCAGTTGATGTATAAATATCAATTCAGTTGATTATTAATTGGAGAATTAGTTGATGAAAAAAAACAAGTAAGAAGATGTATATCAATTTGTCTTGCAATCAAAACATATGGCAAAACAACATGGAGAGTCATAATCTCATTTCCACAAGATGTATGATACCCATGAAAAGAAATGATCTAGAGGAGAACCTAAGAATGAGAATGAAAATTGCAACATACAATGTGTTTGCAAGATCCTTAGCGAGTGAGAAGAAACATCCATTATGTCCATCATGGGCCTTGGATTGGCAGGAATATTAATATTCATGCATTTTAGCAAAGTTACAAGATTTGGATGCTAATGTTTTGTGCTTACAAGAGGTCTTGTCATGGGAATTTCTATACCAATTCCAATTGGACTTGGAAAAGATGGGATATAGAGGTATTTACAAGCAAAAAGGTTCTTATTGAAGTTCTTCTTTTAAGCCACATAGATTAGCCTATTATAGAAATGACAACATGGATGGCTGCATAATCTTTTATAAAGAAGCCAAGTTTGAATTGGTACAAAGGTTAGAATGGAGTTTAGAAAATATGATTTTTTAAATTTCAAAAATTCAAATCATGGAAAAGAATGAATAGCTAGGATTTTAGAAAAATCACATAACCTTGGCAATTATTCTAAAAGTTCATCCATCAGGAAGATGTCTATGCAAAGTCAACACACATTTAATTGCCAAACCAACATGTTCAGATGTTAGACTATGTCAATGAGCATGCTTGTTTAAGCAAATAGAAGAAAGTTTGAGAATAAGATATTCCTAAGCTATACTGATCCAATTCCATTTATTGTTTGTGGAGACTTTAATGCAAAAGTTGGAAGTAGTGTCTATCAATTCTTAAAATATAGATGTGTAAAAGAATCCTTGGAAGATAAACCTAATTTGAAGAAGATGCTTCCATTAATTCAACATGAAATTCCATTGGCTAGTGCATTATCCACTTATTTTGAATCTTCAAAAGATAAATTAGATTCTAGAATTTAGGAACAGATGATGCTGATGGATAGTGCTCATCAAGAACCATAGTTTACCAATTACTTCGCTATGATTAATGAGGATGGATCAACAACATTTTTCATTAAGAACCTATATTATATTTGGTATGGTGTCTAATTATTCCAAGTTTCCTAGTTACTAGAATTAATATCTAAAGAAGAAGTTGAGAAGAATCAACATCAAGCCTTGCCATCTCAAACAAGACCATCCAGTCATATACCACTTATGATAGAAATACAATTACTTTCATTAATTTATAATGTTGATCAAGATTAGGAAGTATCTCATCCTTACTTTTATTGATAAATCTTATTATTTATTCATTTTTTAATTTATATTTTAAATTAGATAAATAAAATATATAAGGTAATGCAAGTTGGGAATAAATAAGTTGCCCTACCTTCACTTGGGTAACCATATATGAGTTGCCCTTTGTGTGATCCTATTTAGGATTGGTGATTAGTGGTTGGTAGATATTTAATTCACCTCTTATAATTATCTTTAAAAAATGAGGTAAATATTAAGAAAGTAATTTTTAAATTTCCATATATATTTCTCACATATATCTTGTTTGAAGAATAAGCAAGAAACAACTTTAAGTTCAAAGGAAAAATCAAATTATTGGAGCACGGGATCATAATAGAAGCATTAGAGCTAGAAAAAGACAATGAATGTGGACTCATTTAAGGATGAACGAAACCTAAGGGGGGTAGATTGTCATGTCCCTACTTCCAAATGATGCCATTGCATATCAAAGATGGTGACTCTTCATAACAAGTGTTCGGGTTATTATAACAAGACCCAAAGGGCATGTTGTAATAATGGATGTGTCTCTTGAGGTAACCTTTGGGGGTTTGACCTAAGGCATTTATACCTAGGCTTAGAGGTCGTGCTAGGCATGGAGTTGTAGAGCTGGTATAGGCAAGTCATAGGAGCTAAATGAAGTGGGCCAAGAAGTGAGATTGGCCATCCCTTCTGGTTGATAATAGGCCTAACCGTGATGGCAATGCTGGATTGCCTCTAAGGGATATATGCCGAAGGAAGAAAACCCTAAGGAACACTCTCAATGCATTATCCATATAATCCATTCTATATCAATAAACATTTGTTTCTTTCTCCTTCTGAATTTTCTATGTTATTTCCTTTATGCATAATGTTGAATGTGACATATATTGGATTTTTGATACATCATCTTCTTACGAATAATGTCTAATATAATGTATATTTGACATTTCGCATGACATCCGGGGATGGGATGTGACAATTACCATAACTAGGAATTCATAAAGTGTGATCTAAAAGATTAAGAGTCAACTAAAATCAAAGTTTGAAATGTTGGATCTTGACCTACTTAATTAATTTTTTGGATTTTAAAATTGATTGGTCATCCAACCATATATGAATTACTTAGAAAAAAGTACATGGTTGAGCTTCTAAGGGAATATGGTATGTTGGAGTGTAAGTTACAAGTAATACCAATGGATCCCAATGGTAACCCTAGGAAGGATGATTTAGAATTAATTAAAGAACCCATGAAGCTTTTACTCTTAATTAGCAAACTAATTTACTTAACTAATACAGGATTAAACATTATGCATGTAGTAAATCTCTTATCATAGTTTAAAAAAATCCTACTAGAAGTCAAATGATAATGGTTGTGGGGATTTGAATTATATTAGAGGTACTTAGAATTATGGTTTAATTTAGGATTATTCTTCAAAAATCCATTTGAAGGATTATATAAATGGTAACTACTAAGAAGACATTAAAATTAGATTTCTTGCTACTAGATTCCTCATTTAACATATAGGAAATGTGATTCCATGATGATTTATAAAGTAGAAGGTAATTTCCTTATCAACTATAGAGTCAAAATATATAGTTGCTTTTTATTTAGTAATAGAACTAAAGTGGTTAAACAAATTACTTTCCAAATTGAAAAGGAACATTTCTAAACTAATAACATTATGCTTTGATAATTAGAGTGTAACAAAGTTGATTTAGAATACTATTTTCTATAAAAGAGAAAAGCATATTTAAATTATGGTACCTTATATTTGACATGATTTTATTGAAGGGATTATAAAGCTAGTTTATATTACCACCATTGATTAATTAGCTAGTAGTTTTACTAAAGTGCTTAATTCCATACATTTTTAAAACTTGTTCAAGGTCTATAGTTGTAGCAATAAGCCCATGTTTAGTTTGACAAAGGATGTTAAGAAATTTCAACCTCAACATTGTTCATTTATGAATGTATCTATTGTTAGCCATAGGTAATCATATGTATGTTATGTCCATAGTTATAATCATCACAATTTCATATAATGTTATATTATTATAGATAGTTGTTATTATAGTTTATTAATATAAATAATTATTTGTTAAAGTAAAAAATGTTGTGAAGATTCATGTTTCTATAGTTATAGTTATATTGTGATGAGCAATGGAGTAGAACCTATGCCCAACCATATAGATCATTAGCATTTATACACAACCTAGTCGAATTCCTTAGACTAGACTAGTTTGGGTATCTAGATAGTTAGACAATTGATTGTTGATCATTGTCTTGCCAGTTACATTTATGTAACCTTGGTACATATGGTTACTATAACTAATGTGTATGATATTGAAGTTCTAATAGTCATATTAAAGTATTAAAAATGTTTAAAATCTAAATTATCTAATCTAGGTATAAGAAGTAAATCTACTTTAGCCTAAGAATTGAGCATTCATTCCTAACTTGTTATATGCATCTTGAACTTATGCTAATATTGCTAGGTTACCAAGTATTCACTATTGAGCATACGAAGAGGCACACTGCTAGGATTATCAAACATGAACATATTTATGATTGAAACTACTCATATACATGTTATATAATTAATGTGTAATGTACATTAGACTAATTAACTAAGTTCCTGTAAAAGAAAAGAACAATAAAATTAACTTGCATTTAAAGAAATGATTAAACTAAACTAAGTGCTACAAAAAAATAAATTGATCTCGATCTTATTGGTGTTCATGAAAATGTATCTAGGTACATAATCCCTCAAATAAGACTTTGGGTAATCAAATTAGTTCATGTTGTGGGTACTTGGTGATAGATTCTAAGTTCTACAGAAATAAACTACAAGAGCTTGGCTATGCTATCAATCAAATGATGCATCAATGTATTTGCATCAACATAGCATAGGCTTAGTCAAAGAGGATACATCAATGCATCAGCGTTAACTAAGCCCTTTAAAAATCACACTTTTATTATATTTCCTATCTGCACAATTAACTAAAAATTCATTCTCAAGTTATATAAATACATGACATAATTTGTTACAAAATTTATATGAATGATATAAACTAACTCCTATTTGATTAACAAAGCTTGAGTGTCATATTTATAAAATTTATTCAATTGGTTATATTACAAAATGACAAAAATATTGAATAGATATCAAAGTTTACAACAATTTATAGAAACCTTCAAAAATCAATCGATGATGAATCTTCATGTTAGCCCTGGTAGTGACAATTCTTCCATCATTGGTTCCTTTGTCCACACCTTTCCTTTCATGTAGAATGTTTAAAGGGTGAACCAAAATTTCTCATCATCAACCCATGAATTTCTATGAAGTGAACATGTAATGTTTAGGCTCTTATTCTTATATTTGATACTTGCCCATGGTCACGTCCTCCTCTTGGCCTTTTATTGTTATCTTGCAAAAAGACCCTCTACTTGCAGAACTCTTTTAGTATCATTTGCAATGTTAGTTTTGAAAATACTTCCTTAGTGTTTAACCCTTTTAAAATCCTTAGTTAGATTAAAATGTAAAAACTATTGTGTTTAGATTCAAAAGAATCATGAAATAATATTTTAAGACTCTAAGTTAACTAGAACCATCATGATTAAAATGATCATTATACCTATTTGTCAAAATTCCAAACTAAGTCAACCACTACCAATAACATCAAATTGCATCATCCTAGGTTCACTACCATGAGACCAATTGATCACCGCATGAAATCATTACTATTCAATGAAGAAAAATTTTGAAACATGTGTTTGAGTTATTAAAAATGATTAATTAATTATCGATGCTCAAGTTATAGACCATGGTCATTATTTAGAGGAGCACCTTCACACATGGGTCACATGTCTTTCTAGGGACTCTCCACGAATGATTTCTTTATGAATTACTTAATTAATTAGTTTATTATCCTTACCATAGGACTACCTTCAAGCATGGGTCACATGCCTATCTAGTGACATAACAATTGAAAAACTACTTTCAAATGATATTTTATAAAGATAATAGAAAAATTAGTGGTAGTACATCAACATGAGGCTAGTGAAATGCAAAGTGAAAGTCCAAAGAATCAATAAATCTCAATGATGTCACAACCTTATTCATACCCTCTTGGTCCTGTCTCCTTATTTCAAAGCATAATAATCATGGATGAATTTAATTTTTTAATGTGATACTGAACCAAGTGCCTCTGTCTCTTATTTATAGGGAACAGGATAGGTTTTGACATCGCATGTCCGATATCGTGCATCCGATATCGGGAATTTGATATCGAGGATCCGATATCGGGACTCATCATACCCCCATGATTAAATGAAAACTCATCCTCAAGTTCCTTACAATATATTGGAAAGGTATGGGATTATTGATTGAATGACAACTGACGGTGACATGGAATGATAGACTCAAAGTGCCCAGTGAACAGATCAACAAACATATTATAGCATTGGTGTTCATAACCACTGTGGTGAACATTGCACATAGATGACATCCAGACCCTCATTTGACATCTTGAAGAAAGAGAGAAAGAAAAGAGAATGAGGCGTGTTGCTATCGATGTCAAAATTGTGCATACCATTGTTCATCCATGGCCACATGACCAACCTTATTCCTTGCATAAATGCTCTTGCTCTAGTCCATCCTGACTACTCCCTCCTATCCCAGTCCATTTTCCATGTGATCACCATATGCACACACAACACAATCAAGAATTAGCAAGGATAGATAAGATATAATGTAATTGATACCTTGCCTTGATATGAAGTACATTGGCTAGGTTTCAAGTGTGGCAGATATTGGGTTAGAGGTTTGTAACTGATAATTACCCAGGGTGTAGGGGTGAGATAAGTAATGGAATGGAAAAATTTGCAAAAGGCCCCTACGACTAAGAGCAAATCTTCGGTAGCAATAGGATGGAAAATGAAAGAACAAGGAAGGTTAGAGAAATAACAATAGTGAAGCCAATAAAAATGCATAGAAGGGTAGAGAAAAATGGATGTTATAGATGGGGTGAAATGAGAAATAGTTGATTGCAAGAAATGTTTAAGAGAAAGAACTTAACAATTGCACTAAAAAGGAATGCCAGTGGGTCCTCCCCAAAGCAGGGTCATGCCCTTTATGCCCCGACAAACCCACAAACCAAAGAGTTCGTAGGCTCTAGGAATGACAGATGGACACAATAGTTAAGAATTCACCAAATAATAACAATGCGTCGACCAAGATACAGACTAATCATAAATTCGGCAATGAGGTGGAATATGGAAAGTAATATGGAAAGAGAAGAGAGAATGGAGTGGAATCCCAAAATTAAGGTTGTATAAAGTCCCTTGTGTAGTATGTGATTAAGGTGACTTAATAAAATTTAGCCCAAATTTAGATTAAAACTATCCACATCTAGTGACCTGGCATCAACACCCTTGACCAACCCATCCTCCTGAAGCAACAAGAATGCATTCATAGAGCAACCATCATTCCAAAATGAGAAGCATAGAGAATCATGAAGTGAGAAAGGACCTTAGTTAGAGGGGACCTTTAGGCATGGGTAGCATGTATTTCCAGTGCCATAACTAGTGCTTGTAGCCCATGTTTCATTATTATGTCTAAGGGGTATGCTTTGAATTCCCACCAATTTCTTTTTTGAGTGAGAACCATGCAATGAATTATTTTATTTAGTCAACTTCCTGATATTGGTCAATAGCGAAATGGTAGAAAACCTATGAAAAACATCCAAGTATCCAAGAGAATAGCTAGCACAAATGCGTTGAATCCCCTTGAAGTCACACCCTTTTCAATCCATTTTAATTTGTCCTTGGTTTGAAGAATACCAAGCCACGAATTCATTAATAGGTTTGTTTGAAAAAGGGATACTATGGTTCCAAAACAAAGGGAGACCATAGAGTTGAATGGATGAATGGATGACGTGGACTCATTGCTTGTTTTATCAAAAGAAACCATATCTTAGCATCAACATTGAAAGTCAAAGGTAAAAACCAAACATTAGCAATCAACACTATTATAGTACAATCCATCATCATGAGCACTTATTATATGATGAGTGAGAGTAAATAAAAAAAAATGTAATAGAGAAAGAAATAGTAAAAATGTTAATGATGGTGTAAAACAAAAACAAGTAAATATGAAAATGTGTAAAACAAAAAAGACAAAAAAGAATTCAAGGACTTAGAATGACTAGCATTGGCGGCCATCTCCCCCACAACTGAGTGAGAAGGAGGAGATCCGAAATAATGAGCAGAGCTGTCCATTAATAGAGGTAGTGTTAGTACTGGTCATTTTGGGCTCATGGAAAGGTTTGGTTTGCTAGATGTTGATCAATAATTTCTTATTCGGGCTTTTAGGTTTATAGATCATCATGGCCCCTAAAGGAAAAGTTTCATGAATGGTATAAGGTCCTTCCCATAGTGTTTAAAATTTAGTTCATAGTGGCACATGTGCAGGATTCTAATAAAGAACCCTATCTCCTAGTTGGTATTTGACTTTTCTAATTTTCAGGTCATGACATTGTTTGTTGAAGGCTTTGTGCAGTTCGTTGGATGACATGGCAGCTAATTGATTTTTATCTAGCAAGTTAAGATTGATTAGCTATTCTTTCTATGCTAGATTGAGGTCAAGGTTGAGGTCACATGCTATAGATAGTGTACGAAGCTCAGTTTGGATAGAAAGTGTTGGAAGTTTACCATACACTAACTCGTAAGAAGAATAGCCTATAGCGAGTTTCCACGTGGAGCAGTAGGCCCAAAGAGCATCGTTCAGTTTGGTGCTCTAGTCTCGCCTATATTTTCTAATGGTTCATGTCAAGAATTTTGTGATTTCCCTATTGGTGACTTCAACTTGACCATTCACTTGAGGATGATATGGTGTAGTCAGTTTATGCTCGACTCCTAAGCATTACATCAGCTTCCAAAAGGTCGCACTTGTAAAATGTGTCCCATTATCAGAAATAAGTGCACGAGGCATCCCAAACCTGTTTATGATTTGTTATTGAACAAATCTTACAGTGGTAGATGATGTACAGTTGGTAACAGCGGTTGCTTCTGCCCACTTTGTAAAATAGTCAACAACAACTACAATGTATGCTTTTCCATTGGACATCAGTGTAATAGGCCCCACAAAATCAATACCCCATATGTTAAAGGGTTCTAAGTGTTGAATCCATTGTTGTGGACCTTCCATTTTAGCAATCATTCTCCCATCGCGTTAGCTGTTGAACCCAAAAATTTGTTCAATTTTAATAAGTATTTTTGTCAAACTTATGCATTTTAATTAATTTCATTCTATATTTCATATAGTTAATTGTTTATTTAATGATTATTTTATTTATTTATGTAAGTGGTAAATATTAGTTTATTATTATTTTATGATTAGTTAATTGGTATGGTTTAGTTTATTTTAATTTTAGTTTAACTAGTACAATGTATTATTATATATAATAAGATATTATGTA
>MNCI01035040.1:104380-137626 GCA_015680685.1 Gnetum montanum | reverse complement strand
AAAAAAAGGAGGATTTTACAAAAACATCGAAAAAGAAAATTCATTTTTGTTGAGAAAACAAAAAGAAGGAGTTGATACTAGTAAATTCCATGTCACATTTGAATGAATTATGCTTGAGATTTATTGGATATTTGTTGAGCCTTTTGATAATTCTTGTAACTTACAATCAAATTGCTACATTATGGAGACAACAGAGCAAGATTGCAATTTAGGCAAGCCTCCTTTGTAATCTTCAAATTATTATTTATAATTCCAATTTGATTTAATTATAAATCTTTATTCTTGAACTTATGATTAGAAGTTAAGATAAAGGTTTATAATTTTACTTATGAGTGACATACATAAGTATGGAATTTAATTGGATTCAATTCTAATTGTTTATTATCTTGATGATTTATTTGACTTTTTAACAGTTCCTCCATGGGATATGACTCATGGGTCAATCATAAATGAGGTGACAATTTCTACAAAGAAATAAAAAAGGAAAATAAATTTTAAAGATATCCAACACCAAATTTTGCCTGGCTTTTCAGCAGCGCTCACAAGATTGAACAAAATGATGGGCATCTCAAAATAATGCAGGCCAATAATATCTTGTAAGCAAGATTTTCATGGCTGTTCATCTCCTAGCGTAATGACCCCCACAAGGGCCTTCATGAGAATCTTGGAAAATTTATAATTGATCTACATCGGGAACACACCATTGGACCAAGCCATCAAAATATACGTTGTAAAGGTGTCCAGCCCTTGTGGTGTTTCTTGTGTGAGAAGATAGGTAAGAATGCTACTACATCAATTTGTATTTGTGGGTGATTGATTGTTTATTACACCTGCAAAGAGGAGTTCATCAAGGAAGCGATCAAAAATTGGGTATTCATTCTCTTTGTTGTCTTATCGCAACTGAGATAAATGGTCGACAACAACATTTTCGGTGCCTTTACGATCAATCATCATAAGATCAAACTCTTGCAAGATCATGAGCCATCGTATGATGTGAGGGCTCACTGTTGGTTTATTCATAAGAAATCGAATTGCACTATGATCCATGTGTACAAATATCTTATAGCCTAATACATAGTGCCTAAATTTTTCTAGTGCAAACACCATAGTCATTGACTCTTTTTTTGTTGTGGTGTAGTTGAGTTGTGCCCTAGCAATACTTTGACTTGCATAGTGAAAGTAATAGGGATGTTTTTGGTCATCTAACTATGTAAGTATAGCTCCTAAAGCAAAATTGGATACGTTAGTCATTATATGGAATGGTTTGGATTAGTCAGGAGCTTGTAGAATGGGTGGTCCTACTAGCTTCTGCTTCAAGGTTTGGAAAGCTAGCTCACATTCCTTGGTCCATTCAAAGGGTACATCCTTTTTCATTAATTCTACCAACGGTTTTGCAATCATCAAAAAGTTCTCAATGAAGCGTCTATAATAGCCTGTATGTCCAAGGAATGATCATACATTTTTTATGGTTTTAGGTTGATGAGTGATTCCTTGGATGACTTTAATTTTCTCAGGATCTACCTCTATCCTTGTTTGTAAAATTTTATCCCCTAATATAATGCCCTCTTGGACCATTAAGTGGCTTTTCTACCAATTGAGCCTTAGGTTGATTTCTACACATCGTTTCAGTACTTGCTCTAATTGGTCCAATGATTGTTCAAAGCCCACTCCATAGATGGAGAAATCGTCCATAAAAACCTCCATACCATTTCCTATTTTCTATTGAAATATACTGAGAACAAGACACTAAAATGTTGCTGGGGCATTGCATAAGCCAAACGACATCTGCCTATATGCAAATGTCCCCCAAGGATTTGTGAATGTAGTCTTGGCTTGGTCTTCTGGTGCTATTTGAATTTGATTTTTCCCACTGTAACCATCCAAAAAACTATAATAGTAATGCCTTGCAATGGTATCTAAAACTTGGTCAATGAATGGAAATGGAAAATGGTCTTTAAATGTTGCCATGTTCAATAGCCTAAAGTCTATACACACCCTCCATTTACCTCCCCTTTTAGGCATAATGGCTAATGGGCTAATCCATTCACTATCAGCAATGGGGTAGATGAACCCAGCCTTTAGAAGTTGTTCAATTTCTTCTTTAACTACTTGCTTAAGCTTTGGGTTTAGTCATCTTTGCGGTTGTCATTGAGGCTTCATAGAGGGGTCAGTGTAAATTCTATGTTGGCATATCCTAAGATCTATTCCAGTTAATTCAAGATATGACCAAGAAAAGAATTTCAACCATTTTTTTATCATCTTCAGCAATCTTTATTTTTGTTAAGGAGCGAGCTTAGCGTTAATGATTATCAATTTTCCATTCTTGAGAAATGTATACTCCATACTAGTGGGCAATTGTTTTAACTTGAGGGGCTCTTGTTTAAACTCGTCAGGGATTTTCAACTTCCCCCAATTGATATTTTTAGTGTTAGTACTTGGAAATTGGAAATGGACTTGTTCTAATGCATCTATGTTATCAATATAGGCACAAGTCAAGCTCTTAGTTGGTTCCATGCATATAGTTGAATTGCTCTCTTGGTTAGTTGTCAACCACTGGGTGCCTTCCTGTGTTGTGGCTACTGCATATAGGCATCTTTGTATGTCAGTTACTTGTGCACACTAGTTGCATGTAGGCAATGTTAAGCATTGCACAAAATAGGACTTCTACACGTAGTTACACTCGGTGTCACTGTATGCAATGCATGGAACTTTCTTCTTCTCGATCTTTCCAAACATTTTTTTATACCTCTAGGAAAAGATCATGAATTCCTAGGCACACATCAATCGTACTTAGCCATGCTCTTCCCATTATGATTGGGAAGTTCCCCTTACAATTGTTGACTTGAATCACTAGAAAATTGGCTGGATATGACCACCCAAAAATAGTGATGACAATATCCTCCACTAGTCCCAATGGGATAGTGATGGATTGGTCAGCCAAGTCTAGACAAATGTTACTCTTTTTTAGCAGAGGTAGGTTCTAGGGTTTGTACATTTCTTGAGAGATCAAATTAACACTAGAACCTCAATCCAAAAGAGCTTTACAAGGCTCATTTCTAGCGATTTGCAAATATATAAGAGGATTTCTAGGGTTAGAGAATTTCCTAGGAAGATGGCCAACTTTAATCCAATTAGTGATGACATGAGTTAACATAATAGTGTGCATTGGGTGCAGTTTTTGGTTCGAAGGAAGCTCCAAAGATTCAAACCATGGTGAGGCATTTAGACAATTAGCTGCTTGTGGTTGTAAGGACTTGGTTAGACTATTGGTTCTAAAGAAATGTCTCTTCTTTGATTAGTTTTTTAAACTAATAGTAAGTTGAGGATTGACAACCCTTGTAATGTTACATTGCTACGACTGGGCAGGAAGCTCGCCTTGCATAGTTGGAGTAGGTGGTAATGGAGCTGAGTGTGGAATAGATGCAGATGGATGAGAGGGATAGTACATATGTGAAACATCAGCCCAAGGAGAAGTTCTATAGTACTTGGGGACCTAGTAGTGAGGTTGAAGAGTAACGTGATTAGTAGAGTCATGTGGAGAGATCGGCTACTAAACGTAATACCCGTATGGGTTAGATTGATGGTAAGGATACTATTGATGTGAGGGTC
Source organism: Gnetum montanum (assembly GCA_015680685.1). NCBI lineage: Eukaryota > Viridiplantae > Streptophyta > Gnetopsida > Gnetales > Gnetaceae > Gnetum > Gnetum montanum. The sequence goes on along the minus strand of MNCI01035040.1, from coordinate 134,017 downwards.
CATGATTGTGGGTGTTGCCATTGTTGATACTATTCATTTGGTTGTGGTGGAGCTCCACTCGGATAATATGTCAATGGTTGGTGAAACTACCTTGGGTTACCTTGAGCATAAGATAACCTTCTGGGTGTTTGTCATTTGTTTAATTATGGGTTTAGTGCATACATCCTACACTCTTGTAGATGTGACACCACTAGGCAACATCCCTTAGGATGGTCATATTGGAAAATCTCACATCCGTCATCATTGTCCATGTCTAAATCCACAACCTCTTCAATGATGGCAACCTTGTCCTTACCTTTGGTACATGTATACTTAGCTCCTTTCTTTTTCCTTCTCTCTTAGTTACTACTTGGTTCTCTAGACTCCTCTACTATTTTTAGAATAGTTTGAAATTTATCATCTAGGGAGTTCCACATCTGATCGACCTTTGCCGATACTTTTGATGCAAATTTTTGAATGGGCAAAGTCTTTTTATTTACCATCTCTTCAAGCGGTGACTCTTCCTCATCTTCACAAAATCTAATTTCCTTCTTTCAAAGGGAAGGATCTTTATTGTACTCTTCTACACTTTCTCTTTTCCTTAACTTACCTTCCTCCTTGGCAACTTGCTCCAATAATCTTTGTATTTGATGGGCTCTTAGCTTGGATAGCCTTCCTTGGGCATAAGTCTTAAGGGTTCTTCGTGTTTTATACCTAAGCCCATCTACAAGATGATGTAGTTGTTCCTTCTATGAGTAACCATGGCTAGGACAATGATGTAACAATGAATAATACCAGCCCATGGTAGCATCCAAGGATTTGTATCCTCCTTGTTTCCATCCTTGGATTTGCTTATGTAGATTGGACACCCGGGAGTACATTTGATACTTATCATTGAATAGTTCTAACATGGTACTTCATCGACGAATTGATTTTGGTTCTAAGGACCGATACTATTTTTCTGCTTCCTTGATCAGTGTCTGTGGAAACAACTTTAGCTTTTGCCACTTGTTTTCTATATTTTTCAAGGCACATGTGTTATGGAATGCTTGTAGATGATTTTGAGGATCAGCATTGTATCCCCCTGCAAATCATGGGATGTTATTCATGTCTAGTATTTTGATCCCACTATCTTTTTGGTGCCTTGTTGGGATCCTAACGCCTCTATTATATCTAACATACTTCGGGTGGTGAGTAGGAGTTCACCATGATCATGTTGTCTATGGCATCTATGATGCCTATGCTGTTCCCTACTCTCCCTTCTTTTGTGATGTGTCTCTCTGGATTGCCCTCATCCCCTTTCTTGACTATTTTATCTATGATCTCTATTTCGCTTACCCTTGTCCTCATGGTCTTGCCCTTGCTAACTACATTCAAATCCCGAAGGAGAGGGAGAAGGAGATGATGAAGGTGAAGAGGAAGGAGGATTGGCACCATGACGATGCTTGTCACCTTCTCTTCGGTTGTTGTAGCCTTGATCGCAGTTATGATCAGAATGTTCATCATTGTCATGCGTTCGTGTTCCTTTTTTAGACCCTTTGTATCCATTAGTACCAGAACTTGGGTTATGAATAGTTGGATGAAGATTCTAATACCTAACTCCTTGACTGAAGTCAAAGATAGAAACATCATTTTGTGGAAAACCTCCTGAGGCAGGTTCACCACCCTCGTTTTCACTTAGGATATATGGGACATCTTGAGCCACTTTCCCTTCATGGATTTGTAATGTCTATCCTATTGCAAATCCCTTTGGCATTGTGCCTCCATGGGTCGATAATCTCTCGAATCTTGCTCATGCATAACATAATTTGATTGTAAATGCTACATACCAATTCGTGTAAGAGCATGAAAAAGCATGCTTGGGATTGAGTGATCGGGAGGTAACACTATGTTACCTTTTAAATCACATCATCATAGTTGTTCATCTTGGTGGAGGATAAAGGTAAAGTTTGGTTTATACTCATCAGGATGAGTGTATACAATGCAAAACATTTGGGGCACTGGCAGATCATCATGTGCATCCCACCTCCGATTGTTCATGGTGTCGAACCTAGTCAGTGAAGCATTCTCATAAGAAGAAGGAGACATGATTGATTATTAAGTATGTGATAACTTTTTCTAGTGATTGTAGAATAGTTAACTCTATGGGTTCGTTCCAGTGATGGAAGGATTTCCTAAGTTCTAATCAGCGCAGAAACAAAAAAATCCCCAACAACAGTGCCAATGATGAGCGACGAGGTACCCCTATGTCCAACCATATGAATACGAGCGTTCACGTGCGATCTGGTCGAACTTCAAGGATTAAGTGCTTCCGCACCTACATAGAACAAGGATGAGTTATGCAATCATTGTCTTCCCAAGCTTACTTGTAAGGCTCAATTGTATAGTGAAGTAAACTCGAGGTATGTGATTTTTATTATTTTATGTTTTATTTTCTTAATGCTTAAAAGAGAGAAATGAGGTAATTTAATAAGTAATGTGATTTAACTAGTTAAATATTCTCTAAATAATCCTAATAACAGCATTTGTTCCCACTCTCTTGACACATCCTGAACTAGTGTAACACTACTTGGATTACCAAATGCTACTCGTTACTGGGTTACTAAGTGTTTCCACGTATGCTAGGAGTGGTCATGCTGAGTGTGCTAATTCATTAATAATTAATAGTCCAATAGAAATAACATTGATTAACTAATGAGAGCATCAAATAATAGTAAATAATATTAAATGCAATAATTAAGCTATTTTGAATGTTGCAAGATTTATCACAAAGTTTGTCTTTATTTCCAGACATAAGGTGTCCTCAGGTACATAATGCTTAAATAAAGATCCATTCACTTTATGACTCCTACTGTGGGCACGCAGAAATAATTCTAACTCTAGAAGGGAGAAAATGCAAGAGTTTGGCTAAGGGGCTAGAAAACTAATACCAAACCAAGTGCCCCTATCTCTTATTTATAGGCAACGAGATAGGTTTCGACATCACATGTCCAATATGGCTTCGGCATCTCCAATATCATGTATTCGATATCGAGGGTTTGATATTGAGGATCTGATATCAAGACTCATCAGATAGGGACCACATTACTCCAATGAAAAGAACCTCTTATTTATAGAAGTGGAGAAATGAATGACATGGTCTCACTACTGTGCACAATCATTCTTTCCATGGGTTGATAGCATAGGATAAAATTCCAACTCGTGCTGTTGATTACTACATCATGATTGGTAATATTATCAAGAGAAAAAATAGAAGATATCCAACAAGCATAAAGCCAATAACTTAAGAAAATGGGAAATTATAAAGAAATAAAAAAATAACAAGAAATGAAAAAAATATTTAGAATTGGAAAATTTTGAAGAAATAGAAAGATGACAAGAATTATAAACATAGAAATATGATTAAAAAATTGTAAAAAAAAAAAGTGAAAATGCACTTATCAATTCTTGATTCAAGATGTAGCACCTCCCTCACAACTAAAATTATGAGTGAGCATTCAAATAATGGACTGCACATTCCCTAGGTCATACACCATAGGTTTCCTATGTATTATCTTTAGTGATTTATATTTTCTCTTATTAGCCCATCTAACATTAATGATAATTAGGTTTCAATCATTTAGAGACATATATATTGTCAAAGTAAAAGGTGTTTCTATTTTAGAGGTCTAGATGTGTTTTTCTTTATTTTAAATTTTAGTTTTTCATTCTTTTTATTCATCACTTTCTTCTAGTGTATGGTTAGAACATAGGATGTCCTTTTGCAAGATCTCTATTTGATTTATTTTCTTTAGATAAAATCCAATACGTGGGTTGGATATTTTCATGCATCTTTTAAATAGTTTATTACTTTTATTCTATAGCCACTATGTGTCTTTTGATTTAGTGGCTACTATGTAGACATATTTTTGCACACATACTTTTTTTTCAAGTTTGATGTGGGATAGTATAGGGATCATGTTAGTACTTTGAACTTTCAATCCATAGCTACATCCTTTATCATTATAAGTATCATGAAATTTTTTTTCATCATTTCAAGTTCATTCTCCTTGAAAATCTTGAGGAAAAGGTCTCAGATTATAGGCTTAGAAGCAACAGTGCTAAGCCAAACTATTCCCATGATGATTGAGAATTTCCCCTTGCTAATCTCCACATTGATTATGAGAAAATCTACTGGATATGACCATCCACCAATGGTGGTCACCACATCATCAACCCTTCCCAAGGGAACAATGATGGATTTATCTGCAAGCTCCAACCTAACATTATAGTTCTTAAGCAATGGTAAGTTCCCAACTTTGTACATTTCTTATGAAATCAGATTCATGTCATTGATTTTTAATAACATGCAAATGGATCAAGGGACTTCTTAGGTTTTTCCTTTTATAGGAAGAGATATTGCCTTAATCTAGTCACTCACTATGTGAGTGAGCATGATAATTTTTGTCTTATTCTGAAGTGGAAATAGTTGTTGTCTTTTGCATAGGATTAGAATGCGTTGTTGTTATTAAGAAGGGACTTGCACCACATGGATCTTGCATTGGTTTTGATAGGCTATTAGGCCTACTAGTCATTTTCATAGGCATGGAACTGTCATAAAGAAAGAGTGTTTCTAAGGTTTATGCTCCAAGCTACTAGCACTATTCTCCACCTAAATGTTGAAAATGTAAGTGATAGTCTTTTGTTGAGGTTGTAATGGAAATTTCCCTTGTATTGTTGAAGATGGAACAGGTGGGAGAGAAGTATAAAAGTACTAAGATTGATGTAATGGTTGGTAAGAGACATAGAATGGTGATTCTCCAAGAGGTGATGTAGGTTGATAATATTTAGAAGGGTAGTAGTGATGAGTAAAGACATGTGTAGTTGGATCATTAGGAGAAACATGCTATTAGAAATAGTATCTTACGAGTGATGAGGTACCCCTACATCCAACCATACGAATCACAAGCATTCACATGTGATCCAATCGAATTCCATAGATCTTAAGTTTCTAAGTAGACTAGTTCCTGGACATGAAATCTAATCATGACAATCATTGTCTTCCCAACTACACTTGTGGAGCTCAGTTGTATGGTTAAGTGTAATTGAGGCATATGATTTTTATTATTTTATGTTTTTTTCATCTACGATTAACAACAAGTTGAAAGTTAATTTATCAACCACTTTAGCTAGTCTAATTGCTAATTAATAACTAACTATCCTAAGTATCTTGTCCAACTTTCCATGCACATCCTGAACACGTATAACGTTTCTAGGTTACCAAATGTTAAGTGTTGTTGGGATTACCAAGCATCATGTGCATGCTCAAAGCAATCATACTTATGTGCTTAATTAATTACTATTTAATATAGCTTGCTTACTTTAGTTTAGTTACTTGATAATATTAAATGAAATTGCACAAAACATTAAATGCATGAATACAATATTTAAGCTAGCCAAGGTGCTACAAGGTTTAATTAGAAAGCTCATCTTTATTACTGCACACATTGTCGTGCTCAGGTACAATAGTGATCAAATAAAGATTTGTACACTCAATGACTCTTGCTGTGGGCACTTTGAAAATATTTTAACTCTAGAGAAAAGAAACTACAAGAGCTCTGCTATGCTATGACAAAAACTTATGGAAACTGTGTGCCCAAGTGCTATATTTATAAGTCAGCACATACCCTGCAATATCAAATATTCGACATCGCTTCTTGGATCTTGATATCGAGTATCCAATATTAGGGCTCTAATATCAAATATTCAATATTATAACTAGGCCAAATATGGTTCATCTTACCCCCATGACTAAATGAAAACTTATCCTTGAGTGAACAAGAGGAGGAATAAGTTCCTTAGAAAATATTGGAAAGGTATGAGATTATTGACTGACATGCAAACTAACTCAAATAGAATAGACAGACTCTAAGTGTCCAAGTGTATGAATTTACAATCTTTTACAAAATTGGGTGTTCATGATAGTAGAATTGAACACCCTATACAAAACTAACATCCAACTCCTCTGGTAGCTATAGAGCAAGGGAGAAGATCTATGATCATGAGGGTCCTTGCTGCATGATGCTACTACTTCTTCTTTGGTGAAGACAGTCCCACTTCCTAGTCCACACTTTCCACTACAATCACAAAAAAATCATAGATTACTGTGTAATGTGTAATGTATAGCTTTTAGGTATCTTGTCTTATCGGTGGTTACACTTTTTTAAGTTGTGATTATGGTGGCTTGATTTCTTTAATAGTGTTAGTGGGAAGACTAAAAAATAGGGTGAAATGGATAAGCGGTCCATTATTAAATTCTAAAAAGTCCAAACATGATGAAATGCTTGAAAAGGGTTAAAAAATTCACAACAATAAAAAGAGGATTTTATTGAAAAATGTTGTGAAAATGTGCACAATTGGATGTCATTGATGGGGCATGCAAAAGGATTTGATTGTGAGGATGTCTAAGGATAAAGAACATAACTAACCCAATTAAAAGGTATGCAAGTGGATCCTCCATAGAGTAGGCATATGCCGTTTATTGCCCTTACATAACCTCAAACTAAGGAGTCCGTGGGCCCCATGGATGATTAATGGTTACGAAAAGTTAAGTACAAAAACCTAGAAGAAACTACCTAAGAATTTCAACACATCAAACCAAGACATTAAACAAGAACATGAAACCAATAGTGAGGTGAGACATGGAAAGCATGGATGGAAGAGACAAAGAGTGGAATGGAGTTCCCAATTAAGGTCACATGAAGTCCCTTGTGAATTTTTGTGGTTAAATGACCCGATAAGAATCCATCCTTAGTCCAAACCAAAACCAACCACATTCAGTGATGTTGCATTACCATTATAAGATGAGTCCACCCCCTTGAGACATGAGAGTGCTCCCACAAAACAACCACCATTCCTTATTTAAGAACAAGAGAGAAGTAGGAAGTGAGAGAGGGCCTTAGTTAGAGGGGACCTTCAAGCATGGGTAATATGTATTTCTAGTCCCATAACCAGTGCTTGTAGCCCATTTACTTTGTCTAAGGGATGTGCTTTGAATCCCCATCATTTTTTTTTGAAATAGAAACCACACCATGCAGAGACTTATTCAACTTCTTGTTACTAGTTGACATGGAATGGTAAGAAATCCATGAAAACATACATGCACCCAAGTAAGTAGAAAGGCAAAAGAGTACCAAGTCCCCTTGAAGTCACACCTTGTTCAAACCTTTGAATCATTTCCAAGTCCAAAAACTACCAAGGTCACAAGTTTGTTAAATTTTTATTAATGGAAAAGGGAACTCATACTTCCAGAACAAGGACACCCATAGAGTTTGTGGATGGGTGGATGTTGTGGACTCACTGCCTATTTCATGAAAAAGAAACCATGTTCTAGTTATTAGTAACAAAATTCAAAGCTAGAATCCAGACACCAACAATCAAATAACTAGATAGCACATGCCCACATCAAATAAACCACACTATACCTAGTTGGAAATAAGGCATGTTATTATTAGAACACAATAAGAAAATCTCATCTAAATAAAGGAAAATATAAAAGAAATTGTAAAATATTTAAGAAAAATAAAATGTACTAATAATGTTATAAAACAAAAATTGGAAAATTTAATAACGTAAAAAAAAAGGTGATGTGTAAAACAAAAAGTTGTAAAAGTAACAAGATGTAAAACAAAAAGATGAAAAACTAAGGAGCCTCTTATATAGTTAGCATGGATGACCATCTTCCCCATGACAAAGTTGAAATGAGGAGATCTAAAAGATTGAGGGTGGTTGTCCATCTAATGAGGCATTTTTTGCACTAGCTTAGTTAGACTCATGGAAAGGTTTGAATTGTTTTATGTTGAACAACTACTTCTTGTCTAGGCTCTTAGGTTTGTAGATCAACATGGCCACAGAAGGAAAAGTTTTGTAAATGATATAAGGTCCTTTCCACAACATCTAGAACTTGGTTTGTTAAGGTACATGTGTGGGGTTCTAGTAGAGGACCTTATCTCAAGGTTGAAATTTGACTTTCCTAATTCTAAGGTTATCGTACTTTTTGTTAAATGCCTTGTGCAACTCGTTAGATGATAGGGCCAGTAATTAGATCTTGTCTAGTAGGTTCAGATTCATTAATCTTTCTTTTTGTGCTAGACTTAAATCAAGGTCAAGGTCACAAGCTATTAATAGTGCATGGAGCTTGGATTGAATAGAAAGTATTGGTAATTTTCGGTACACCAACTCATAGCGAGAGTAGCCTATAGGGAGTTTCCACATTGAGCGGTAGCCTTAGAGGGCATCATTGAGTTTTTTGCTCCAATCTCTCCTATATTTGCTAATAGTTCTTGTTAGGATATTTGTTATTTCTCTATTTGTAACCTCAACTTGACCATTGGCTTAGGGGTGGTAAGGTGTTATTAGTTTTTGTTCAACCCCTAAGTGTTGCATGAGATTCTGAAAGGTAATGCCTATAAAGTGGTTTTCATTATCAGAAATTAATGTACGTGGCATACCAAACCTATTTACAACATTCTATTGTACAAACTAAATAGTAGTAGAAGATGTACAATTGGTGATAGTCATTGATTATGCCCATTTTATATAATAATCAATAGCAACTATGATGTATGCCTTTCTATTTGACATGGGTGTGATGGGACCCATGAAATCAATGCCCCATATGTCAAAGGATTCCAATGGTTAAATCCACGACTGAGGTCCCTTCATTCGAGAAGTCATTCCACCATCTTGTTGGTAGTGTTCACAAGAGTAGACAAAATGGTGAACATCCTTAAAAATTATTGGCCAATAATACCTTACCATCAAGATTTTAATGGTTGTGAGTCTCCTAATAGAATGGCCCCCACAAGGACCCTCATGAGAATCTTGGAGAACACATAGTTGATCAACATTAGGGACACACCAATGAACTAGGCCATTGGCACACACCTTGTATAGGTGTTCATTAATCTCCATGAAGCGTTTTACCTAGTGAAGAAGCTATCATTTCTTTCAGTGGTCCAACCCTTGTGGCATCTCTTGAGTAAGAAGATAGGTGAGAATGCCATCGTACCATTTAGGCTTAATGGGAAATTGTTCAGTTATAACCCTAGCAAAAAGGAGTTCATTAGGATATAGATCCGATAGTGGGCTTTTCTCCTCATTGTTATCCCATTGAAACTGAGACAAGTGGTCAATGACCACATTCTCAATTCCCTTCTGATCTACCATTGTAAGATTGAATTCTTGTAGGATCATTAGCCACCGTATGACATGAAGACTCACCGTTGGCTTTTTCATGAGGAAGTGAATGGCATTATGGTTCAAGTGCACAAACACTTTGTATCCAAGAACATAATGCTTGATCTTTTCTAGTGTAAACACCACTACCATCAATTCTTCTTTTGTGATGGTGTAGTTTAATTATGCATCCACAATGCTTTGGCTTGTGTGGTGAAAGTAATATGGGTGTTTCTTGTCATCCAACTACATACACACAGCCTCCAAAGCATAATTTGATATATCCATCATAACATGAAATGGTTTGGACTAGTTAGGTACCTATAGAATTAGAGTTTCTACAAGTTTCTCCTTCAACCGTTGAAATGCTTTTTCACATTCCTTAGTCCAAAAAAATGGAGCATCTTTCTTTGTTAGCTCAATCAATGGTTTTGCAATCTTAGAGAAATTCTCTATAAATTACCAATAGTAGCTAGTGTATCCAAGGAATGACTAGACATATTTTATAGTTTTTGGTAAACAAGTAATTTCTTGGATGATCCTTATTTTTTTGGGGTCAACCTTAATCTCTGCTTTTGAGATTTTAAGTCCCAAAACAATGCCTTCTTGGACCATGAGATGGCTTTTTTGCTCATTGGGCTATAGGTTTGTTTCCACACATCTTTTTAGTACTTACTCAAGGTGATCCAAGGCTTACTCGAATGTAGCACCATAAGTGGAGAAGTCATCCATAAAGACTTGCAGTCCACTATTGATTTGCTACTAAAAGATGCTTAAGACCAGGTGTTGGAAAGTGGTAGCAGCATTACACAAACCAAAATACCTCTTGCAATATGTAAAGGTCCTCGAGGACTTGTGAATGGTTTTTTGGCCTCATCCTCTAGCACGATCTGGATTTGGTTGTAACGACTATAACCATCCAGAGAATTGTAATAGCAATGCCCAAATATAGTGTTCAACACTTGATCAATGAACAACAATGGAAAATTATCCTTGAATGTTGCCATATTCAACAACCAAAAATTGATGTAGACCCGCCACTTGCCACCTTTTTTGGCATAATAATGAATATACTATCCCACTTACTATCTACAATGGGATAGAGAAACTTCACCTTGAGGAGTTGTTTGATTTCCTCTTTGACAATCTACTTTAATTTGGGATTCAATCCCCTTTATGGCTTCATGGCTTGGTCAGTGTAGATACGATGTTGGCATATCCTAGGATCAATCCCTATGAGTTCAAGATATGACCAAGCAAAGGCTGTTGACCATTTCTCAACCACATTCAACAAAATCTATTTCTTTTCTAGATTAAGGTTTGCATTGATTATTACCGACTTTCCATTTTTCAAGAATGTATGTTCCATGCTAATAGGTAGAGTTTTTTAACTCAAGAGGCTCTTGTTCAAAATTTTAAGGAATTTCTAACTCTCCCCAATATGTATCATCATTTGCATTATTAGAGAGTTGGTGATGAACTTGCTCTAGATCATCCATGCTTGCAACATAAGTGCATGTTAAGCTCTCAATAGGTTCCATGCATATTGTGCTACTTTCAGGATCAATGGTCAACAACTAGATGCCCTCTTATTTTGTGGCTACTGCATATAGACACCTTTGAATATTTGTTTCAGGTGCACATTACATACATGAAGAAATAGATGCTTGTTTCATGGACCAGAGTTTCTACACTTAATTGCACATTGTATCACTATACACGATGTGTGGAACTCACTTCTTCTCAATTTTTTCGAATTCATTTTCCTTAGATATCTCCAAGAAAAGATCTCTAATTCCCATTCTTGCATCAACAGTGCTTAGCCATGCCCTTCCCATGATGATCGGGAAGTCCTCTTTATAGTTCTCAACCTTGATTAGTGGGAAATTAGTATGATAAGACCACCCATAGATAGTGGTCACAATGTCTTCCACTGATTCCAATGGAATAGTAATGGATTGGGCTACCAATTCCAATTAGATATTACTCTTCTTCAGGGGCAATAGGTTCCATGCAGTATACATCTCATGAGAAATAAAATTCACATTGGAACCTGAATCAAGAAAAGATTTACATGGTTCATTCCTAGCAATTTCTAGATAAATAAGAGAGCTTCCAAGATCAACTAATTTCCTAGGAAGGTTTCCAGCCTAGATCCAATCAGATACAACACTAGTGAGCATAATAGTATGGATTCTATGTGGTATTTGGTTTGAAGGGAACTCAAAGAAATTAGATATAGAGAGAGATGGAGAAGTAGGGTTGCCAACCACATGTGTATGTGAGGGCTTAGGTGGACTATTGGGTCGAAAAAAAGGTCTTTTCATTATCTAGTGTCCAAACCACTCGATTGATGAGCCGATTGTAGATTGATGGCCCTGGTAGCGTTGCATTGTTGTAGTTGGGCTAGAAGTTCACCCTGCATAGATGGAGTAGGTGGAAGTTGTGTTGAGGAAGCAGGAATAGATGTAGGGATAGGATGAGGATAAGGATAACAAGTGGCATCCCTTCTTGAATGTGAAGAATGAGTTCAATAATATTCAAGAGGGTAGTAGTGATGTTTGAAAGGAGAAACGTGACTAAAAGAGTCACATGAAGACAAGGTCTATTGAATGTAATACCCATATGGATCTAGTTATCTATAAGGGTATTACTGCCTTGGTGGTGGCAATGCACATGACTATGGTTGCTGCCATTGTTGATACTACTCGTATGGTTGTGGTGGAGTTCCACTTGGATAATACTATTGTTGTTGATGGAACTACTTAGAATTGCCTTGAGGATAAGAAAATCTTCTAGGTGTTTGCCTTTTTGCTAGTCATGGATTTAGAGCATACACCTTAGACTCTTGTAAGTTTGACATGATGGGGCAACATCCCTTAGGATGTTCATATTGGCATATATTACACCCACCATCTACTGCAGTGATTTTTCCCTTACCCCTTTAGTAGGAACATTCAACTTCTTTTCTCCTCATATGATCACAATCACTACTTTGTTCTTTAGACTCTTCAGTAATTTTCAAGATAGCTTAAAATTTTCTATCCATAAAGTTCCATAACTGATCCACCTTAGCTAAAATTTTAGAGGTAAAATTTTGAATCAGCAAGGATTTTTTGGATCACCACCTCATCAATTAATGATTCCTCTTCACTGTCACAAAATCGAACCTCCCTCTTGCAAATGAAATGATCGTGGTTATATTCTTCTACACTTTTGCATTTCCTCAATGCTCCTTCTTCTTTTGCCACCTACTCAATCACCTGTTGGATGTAATGAGCTCTTAATTCTAATAATCGCCCTTGGTCATAGACTGCAAGAGTTCTCCTTGTTTCTGATTGGAGCCCATCTCTGATATGGTAAAGTTGCTCTTATTGAGAATAACCATGTCTAGGACATCTATGCAATAGAGAGTAATATTAGCCCATGGAGGCATCCAATGGTTTATGTGTCCCTTATTTCCATCTTTGGATTTATCTCCTCAAGTTGGACACTCAGGAGTACATCTAATATTTGTCATTCAATAGTTCAAGCATTGTACTCCACTGTTTGATGGATTCTGGTTCTAAGGACCAGTACTAGCTTTTTTCTTCTTTAATGAGTGTCTTAGGAAATAAATTAAGCTTTTGTTAGTTTTTTTTAATATTTTGCAAGGCATAGGCATCATGAAAAGCTTGAAGATGATTTTGTAGATCTAAGTTATATCCTCCATCGAACCTAGTGATATTGTTCATGTCTAGCCTCTTAATCTGACTATCCTTAATGTGCCTTGTGGGAATTCTCATTTCCTTTGCAATGTTTAGCATGCTTTGGGTAGTGAGAAAAGGCTCATCGAGGTAATGATTCTAGTGCCTACAATGTCCTCTGCTACCCCTTCATTCCTTGCGACAAGTCTCTCTTGAATGCTTGTGTCCTAGGTCTTGAATTGCCCAAAAGTCCCTATTATCATCTTGGTCCCATCAGTTACCTCCATCGTGATCATGTCCCTTGTGGTTGCGTTCAAAGACAAAAGAGGAAGATGACAACGAAGGTAAAGAAGAAGGAGGACTAGAACCATCATGGTGCCTACCACCCCCTCTTCGATAATTGTGACCATGATCTTGCTACTTGTTCACATCCCTACCATGATTCTCCTCCTTGGATTCCCCTTTGTCATTGGATCAATTCTTGCTAGAACTTAGATTATGGATTATGGACTATAGGTTATGGTTTTGACCTGCTCTACCAAAGTTAAAAAGAGGAGTCTCTCTGAATGAAAAATCCCAAAGAAGGATTCTCCACCATCCTTTTGGTATGTCAGGTATGGGGAATCATTGAACCACTTCCTCTTCATAGATTCATAGCACTACTCTAGTTTTCAATCCCTTAAATGTTGTACATTAGTGGGATGATAATCCTTGAAGTCACTATCTTGCACAACATACTCAGCATGAAGCTCCTAGATACCCAATCGCATAAGAGTTTGTTGGAGCATCAGAAGAATGGATTGATTGGGTGGCAACATGATGTTGCCCTCCATGTCACACCACCACAATAGTTCATCTTTGTGTAGGGTGAAGGTGAAATTGGGTACATACTCATCAGGATGAGCATTTATCACTCTATATTATTGGGACACTTGCTGATTTGCTCCATTAGACTTGGGAAGAGAATCACTCCTATGAGAAGAAGACATCTTGTATTAGAAGATAAGAAATGCAGTGTGCTTTCTTAAAATTGTTGTAGTTATTTTAATGTATGATATGACTTTAGGGTTCATTCCAATGATCTTGAATAATTTTTTACTAAGTCCTAGATAGCACATGTAACAAACAAAAGAGCCTTGATAACGATGCCAATGATGAGCGGCAAGGTACCCCTACACCCAACCATAAAAATCACAAGCATTCATGTGTGATTTGGTCGAATTCCATAGACCTTAAGTTCCTAAGTACACTAGTTCCAAGATGTGAAATCTAATCATGACGATCATTGTCTTTTCAACTACACTTGTGGAGCTTAGCTGTATGGTTAAGTGTAATTAAGGCACATGATTTTTATTATTTTATATTTTGTTCGTCTATGATTAACAACAGGTTGAAACTTAATTTATAAACCACTTTTACTAGTCTAATTGCTAATTAATAACTAACTATCCTAACATAAGTATCCTGTCCCACTTTTCGTGCACATCCTGAACACGTATAATGCTTTTAGGTTACCAAACATTAAGCGTTGTTGAGATTACCAAGCATCATGTGCATGTTCAAAGTGATCATACTTATGTGCTTAATTAACTGCTATTTAATATAGCTAGCTTACTTTAGCTTAGTTACTTAGCAGTATTAAATGAAATTACATAAACCACTAAATGCATGAATAAAATATTTAAGCTAGCTAAGGTGCTACAAGGTTTGATTAGAAAGCTCATCTTTATTATCACACACACAACCATGCTTAGGTACAATAATGATTGAATAAAGATTCATACACTCAATGAATTTTGCTGCAGGCACTTTGGAAAATATTCCAACTTTGGAGAAAAGAAATTGTAAGAGCTTTGCTATGCTATGACAAAAAATTATGGAAACTGTATGCCCAAGCGCTATATTTATAGGCCAGCACACACCCTGTGATATTAGATATTTGACATTGCTTCTTGGATCCCAATATCGATTATTTGATATTAGGGCTCTAATATCAAATATTCAATATCAAAGCCAGGCCAATTACGGTTCATTAGTATCGATAAGGGTCTAGGTGACAATAGAGGTATTTCTACTTTTGTAATGGCATCCCCCATGATTTAGTTTTAACACTACTATTAATAATATTTCTAAGGATGAGAAGAAGTCCTAGTTGGATAGTATTATTAGTTGTAGTGTTTCCTATAATTATCTTATGAATAAGAAAATCTTCTAGATATTTGATTTTCTACGAACTTTGGATTCAAAGCATAAGCACTAGACTCCTATAAATGTGACATAACTAGGTAGCAATCCTTTGAATGTTTATAATAACAAATTTCATATCCATGATCCTTCTCTAAATCTAATTTTGCAATCTCTTTCATTATTGTAGGTTTTTCTTTTTATTAATAAGTATCTTGACCTATTTCTTTGTTCTTATTCTTATTGTTGTCTTGGATTCATGCTCTTACTTTCTTTGTCCTTTTCTCCATGATTTTCAAGGTAGTTGTAAATTTTTCATCCATCAAATCCAACATCTTACCTATCCTTATCACAATCTCAATGATGGACTTTTATATTCATAAGGTTTTATGTAATACCACCTTATCAAGATTTGCCTCTTCTTCCTGATCATAGATATGGATCTTCTTCTTGTAAAGGACTAGGTCCCAATTATACTTTTTTGTGCTCTCCCTTTTACACAATTCTTCTTCTTCTTCTTTTTTCACTTGTTGAATTAGCCTTTGTATCTAATAAGTTCTTATTTTTTATAGTCTTCCTTTGGCATAAATCCCAAGAGCCTCTCTCATTCTATTACAAAGCCCATCTATAATGTGATGAAGCTATTGTTTCAAAGAAAATCCATATCTTGGACATCTATGTAGTAGAGAAAAGTATTTATGTAGGATCACATTATGAAATTCATGATTTCCTTATTGCCATCCTTAAATTTGTTTTCTTAGATTGAACACTCTTGAATAGGTTTAGTGCTTCTTGTTGAAGAGTTTAAGCATTGTGAACCACCAATGGATTAAATCTGGTTTCAACAATTTGTATCAACTTTCAGTTTTTTTATTAGTTTAACGGGAAATACCTCAAGATTCTACCACTTACTTTCAATATTTTAGAAGGCACAGACACCATGAAAGATTAACAAATGATGTTGCAAATTAGAATTTTAATCTTCCTCAAATTTAGAAATGTTATTCATGTCAAATCATTTGATGTGGCCTTCCTTTTGATGCCTATGGAGTATTCTTACTACCTCTCTAATCTAAATCATGCTTCTAGTAGCCAACAAGGGTTGATCATCATCAGACATGTCATATTCATAGTTATAATCTCTCTTTCTATTTACTTGATTATGATGGTCTCATCTATGCTCCCTTTAATGCCTTCTATTCTACCTTTGGTGTCTATTTCTATCTTCATGTCTATCCCTGCTAGGATGTTTTTTGGGGTTCCTCCTATCATGTTTATCTAGATTCCTCTTATGATGATCACTAGATTATTTGCTTTGATGTCTTAGTGGAGCTCTATCTTCATGCTTACATTCATCTTTGTCAAAAGTAGATGATGAATATGAAGAGAAAGATGGTGAATTAGGAGAATTACCATAACTTCTATGTCTTCCCTTATGATCCTTTGGTTTATATATTCTAGTTTTGTTGGAGGTTCTAGGCCTTGAGGTCCTTCATGTTCTAGGACCCATTCCATCTTCTTTTAGATTATCTGCAATAGTTGAACATAGTCTTTGAATGTAGTAAGGGTTTGAATGAGCATATAAGACCCTTTTTTGCAATGGTTCACTCTAATTTTCTTTAATGTGTATCTTGTCATTACTCATACTAATATTTTCATCATATGGTAAGCCATCGACCCTATGTAAAGAAGCCATGTTTTAGTTAATAATGTGTGTGTGTGACTTAAAATATTAAATTTATTTAAAAGATAAATCATTATTTGTTTTAAAATAATCATTTATAGTATAACTAATTTAGATTACTAGCATTGTCCTTGGCAATGGTGTCAATAATGAGTGGTAGATTAGATCTTATACCTAACCATATAAATCACAAGTGTTCATGTGTAATCTAGTCGAATTTCTTAAACTAGACTAGCTTAAATATCTAGATAAGTGGGTAATTGATCGATGGTCATTATCTTCATAATCACATTTTGTTAGCCTTAGTACATATAGTTAAGTGTGATTGAGGCATACAACATTGATTTTGTAGTGACCATATTAAAATATTAAAAAATATTTAAAATCTAAATTATCTAATCTACGTATAAGAAGTAAATCTAGTCTAGCCTAAGTATTAAGCATTTGTTGTTGTATACATCCTGAAATTATGCTAATGTTGATAGGTTACCATGTATCCATTGTTGGATGTACCAAGTGGCACACTCTTGGGATTACCAAACGTAACATAGTTATGCTTGAAACTAGTTGTACTCATGCTATGTAATTAATGTGTCATGGAACGTAAATTAGTTAATTAAGTGCATGTAAAAGAAAAGAATAATGAAATTAAATTGAAGTTAAAGAAATGAGTAAAGTAGGCCAAGTGCTATAATGAAGATAAATTGATCTCAATTTTATTATTGTTCATGAAAATATGTCCAAGTACATAATCATTCAAATAAGACATTGAGAAATCAACTTAGTTTTTGTTGTAGGCACTCGATGATAGATTCTAAGTTCCATAGAAACAAACTACATGAGATTTGCTATGCTATTGATGATAAAATGCATAAACATGAAAGGTGAATTGTATTGATAAGCAATTTTTATGATTCAATCAACATAACATAGGCTTAGTCAACTAAGAAACATCGACGAAGCTACATTAATGCATCAACATCGACTAAGTTGTTCAAGATCACACTTTTATTGTTCATCGCATTACTTAACTAGTATCAAAAATGTTAACTACCAAGGCACTTTAATACTCTAAAATAATGAACACATCATTCTCATATCCTTGGAAGGCCACATTGGGATTTTTATTTTTATTTCTATTAAATAGTGGTAATTACCAAAGGTCCTAGTGCTATGGTTTGCTTCTTTAAGAATTTATGTTGAAAGTTTCTCGATACATTTTACCTTTAATAGAAATCTATGTCTATTTCATATTTAGATTTTGAGAAAATAACTATATACATATTCTTTAACTAAAAGAAATGATAATATTAAAATATTAATTTTTTAATCAATTTTACTTTTAAAACTTAATTTTAATATTTTATGAATAAATATTCCATTAGAAATATATAATAATAGTTTGACTTACCATAATTCCTTTGAGATTCTTAAAATTTTTTACAACTATTATCATGATTCATAGTCTTGTGTAATCATGGTTCTTACGATTTCACACTTTTGCAATTCTGAATGTTGTCAAGCATAGAGTCTTAGTAAGTTTCTTCATTTACCACTACATTCATGGACAATGCTTGCAACATCACAACTCATGAGTATGTCTAAGTCCTCAAATCCATACAATATGAACAATTTGTAAACACATTTTGATTTTGCTTAACTTGTAAATAGCTCATAACAGTCTCTATGAAGTTCTTCAAAGGTGCCTACACTGTGTGATAATTATCTATTACTTAGAAGCAATTGAATACCTCATGCCTAAACTCTTTGCACTTGAAACAAAATTCGCTGAAGCTAGTTATGCCTTCTAAAAAGTCCCATGTTTTATCCTCTATTGCATCCATGAAATGGCTAAAATTAAGTTTGTTTATCCTAGTTCATGGGCTATAGCTATGTATCTTTGGGTTTTGTTGCCTCTTTTGCCCAATGTCTACCCACTACGAAAACCATTGACTAGACCTTTTCTTTGCAACTTCTCTTCTACTCTCATAGCAAGTTGGAAGACTTTGTTAATGAAGTGTAGAAAGAATATAACCATCTCATCTTGAATGACTAAACTTAATCCTCTAATATATTTTACAATCTAGTCATCTGCATATTTCTTTACTTTAACTTGTAAATTGAGCTTGTGAAACTCTTTCGTGTACTTTTTCACTCTCTCATTCTACTTCAAGAATTGCAATTGCTAATGCAAATTTCTATATAGTTTGGTGGAAAAAATTTGATTGTAATTTCTTCACTATCTTGTCCCAACTATGAACTCTCTCCTTACCTTATCATCTCTTCACCTAAAGATGTTTCTACCACATAGTAGCTAAACTTGTGAGCTTAGTAATTACAATCTTGATCTTTTTCTCCTCTTTCATGTCAATCACATCGAAATATAACTCCATTTACAAGATCTAGTCTAGTAATTCCTCTTCATCCAAGCTATTATCATATGCACAAACATTAAAGAGTTGCTTGTTTACTCATCTTTATTAGTGCATGTAAGAAACACTCCTCTCATGGGTTGCTAAACATCCATTCTTCTTCTCTAATCACTCCTTATGGGTTCCCAATGCTTTCGATGTAGAGTCTTTATCATAGCTAAGTCTTTCTATGGGTGCATGTGAGCTACTTCTATTACCTCTAAACATTCATCCAACCTATGCAGTATCTTCATGGTTCCAAGCATATTCACCTTTTCCCTTAGTGGTGTGACTGCATGATCACATTTAACATACATCCTTTGTGGCATCTTATAACAACTCTTGAAACATAAACTTCTAGACTTTAATACCAAAAAGGTGATACATCCTACTACATTTATAAGCTCTTTGTAAACTCATAGAATTACCAAACAATGACAATTTAAACTCATGAAAAACTCAGCTCATGATAGAGATGACTTACGAATGAACAACACAATAACACCATATCTTTTTGCATTATCTTCATACTAGCCTTACCCTAACAAAATGAGATTAACTACACGAGTTATTTTTTGCCATTTGCCTCTATGAAGAACTAGATCATTGTTTATTTGTAGTTTCTTCACATCATCTTTGATCATTTTTTCCCATGGCTTCTTTAACCTTCCTTTTGATGGCTTTCCTAAAACAATGATGGAGCAACCTTTGTTTATAGGCTCCTTGTCTAATCTTCTTTGCACATGTCCAAAGCCCCTATTCTTGTAGATTATTTAAAATAGAGGCCACTCCAAGTCTTTTTTTGATGCTTGCATTATGTAGTTTATCTCTTCTAGTAGCATTTAACATCTATGGAAGCACTTAGATTTTTGCCATATTGATTTATTGTTCATGCTTCTTTTTTATTGCCCATTATTTAATACCATATAAGATAGGAGATAAAATTTCTCTAATTTTATCAGTGTTCTTTTATCACATAGAACACGGCTAGTTTGTCTCATTTTGTCTATATCCTTCTACATGTAAATATAAATTACCATCATCAACTCACAGATAGTAAACTCCCCAATTCCTTTTGCATTCTCCTAATTAATAACAAGTTATTACAAATTTTGGAATAACAAGTTACACAAAACTAGTGTTAATTCGATGACAAACGTTAAAAAAAAAATGACACCTCAACAAACTCTACTCTCTCATCTATTCACTCTTGAACAAAAGCCAACCCCAAATTCCCACTTCTCAACTAGTTTACGTCCAAAAGCGTGTACCAGCCCCAAACCCCTGGTTCTCAAGTAGTTTATTTACAAAAGCGTGCAACAATGGCGTAGATGCATAAAATTGAATTGTGCGCGCAAGCGACCCTCAATGTACGATTCTGTCCACATCACTGATTGCCGCCTCACATGCCATCAGCCGCGTAAAGTGCCTTCGGAAGGCAAGCAAGCATAAGATACACCTGCATTGTTACTTTATCATTCAATCAATCAATCAATCACTCAGCTCCACATGACGGTGGTTTGACAATTCGCATATCACTGAAAAAATCAAACGTTGGACTACAAATGCACAAATGTTTTTGTGTTCGTTTTTCCCCGTTTACTCCAAGGTTTGAACAGCTTCCAGATTATAACACACTCTTCTCTTCTTCAAATAATATATGGTACACACATTGAAAACTGTGATTTGAAAAAACATAAACAAAGGTTAAAGAATGACAGCCTAAATGGATGATCAAAGCCGACATGGCACTGGGCAATTACAGCAGGCAACCGACCGGAAAATCTTGCCTACACAGCATCACCACATATTTTGTGCTAAACTCCATCGCCGCTACTTCAATTTTCCCCCACCGCAAAGTTTTGCTATGGTTTTTCTTCGCCCCTTGGAATCACTTGTTCTGCGGTGTTATTGTTATTATTGTTGATGTTGATGCCATTCGTATTCGACGGATTATCGGATTCAGAGGGTGCCGCAGAAGTCACAGTTGTGGTGGGTGTGATGGTAAAATAAAATGCCAAATCTAGAAGAACCGTGAGAAGACACAGAAGCCCAGCAGCAGCGAAGATTCCAGGCTTCACGACATAGCACAGATTATCAAGCCACTGTTCCTTGTACTTCTGCCTCTGATTCATACTCGACGCTACCGTCAGCAGCAAGAATGCGAACCCAAATGTCAACCTGCAACACCAATCCAATTCCAAATGAAACCCCAAATAGAAAATGAAAGGAATCAAGAAACCAACAGAAGACATTAAGAAAACCAAAGAATTCAATGCTATCCCCACTGATTTCAGAAACCCAAAACGAAGACACAATACATCAATTCTAATCCAGTTCTGCGCCATAAAATTATAATCCACTGTCGTATGAAATTTGGATTTTTTGAAACGGGAAACTGGATCAAGCATGATTTTACCATGAGAAGAAGAGATAGAGCACGGCAATGGATCTGCTTTTAGGAGAGAGTTGGGGAGCGTCTGCAGTGCTGGGTTTGGGAGTGAAACAGCAGATGCAGCCTGCTGCTGCATTGGCAGAAAATTGGCACAGCACAAGCGCAGTTGCAGCTGCCACTCCTAATGCCATTGCAGGGCTCCGAGGTAGACTACATTGTCCATGAACAATCACCACATCATCCGCCTGCTTCGTGTCCCAATTAATCCAACCCACAAACCATACCGTTGAATTCAATCGTTAGACAGACCCATAAATAAACTCCGATTAATAGAACCCAATACCATGAAATTAATTTCAACAGTCACCATGGAAGTAAATTAATTACATGATAAGTGACTGAGTCCTGCTCATCGTGAAACTGATACATAAAAGCTGAATTTTTACATAATTAGACCGATACCTTCGTGGATCCAGAAAACAGAGTAGTTTTATAATCATACGAAAACGCTTAATTCAATGACTCGAATAGCTTGGTGGATTTATGAGCAGAGCAGTTCCAGAATCATATAACAGCACTTAATTCAAGGATTGAAATACCTTTGCGCGAGTGAATTCTGCGGCGATGCTAGTTGACAGTGCGATCAAACCCATGAAGCTTAGAAAAGCACAGAAGGCGAGTCGTCTGAGCTGGGATCTGGCCATGGCCATGGCGATGGCGATGGATGAATTTGGGAGGAGAATTGCGATGCAGAGAAGAGAGGATCATATTAACGAAGACTGGAATAAGGGGCAAAGGCCATGGGTTGGTTGGGAGGTAGTCGGCAAATCACGTTACAGACGCAGTGTCCATTGCTTTGGCAGTTTGGCTTTGCTTTCGTGGCAATCCAAGCCAAGCACAGCAGCTGCAGCAGCACAAGAGTTACTCTGATTTTGTTTTCTTTTTCTTTTTTCAACTGTTGGGTAACTTGAGTCGGCTTTTTCAGCTGCAACATCGTGGCGGGTGATGGGAATGTGCAGCAGATTCACATGTCAGATGTGACCGTTTTCATTTTGATTTTGTAATATTGATTTTATTTGCATGTCTCCTTCTTTCCTGGCGTGTGGGTTGTGGGCAAAGGTGAAACACTGAACTGAGCTGAAATCAGAGGAGATGAATTGGCTGCTGGCCTGCAGTTGCCACCGTGTTCTGTAACAAACAAATATCCATCCATGGAAGGAAAGAAGAGTTGAATGAATGAATGAATGAATGTGGTGATCAACCATTCCCAACGACAACTACTCTTTTGTTGGAGTGGATGAATCTGCCCTGTCTACCTGTTAACCTTATGAATTGCTTATTTTATACGTTTTGTCTTCGTAAATTAATAATAATAATGAAGTATTCTTCACGTCTGGACGCCAACCTCCGAGAATGAAGTTCGGGTAGAATAAATTATTGGGAGGTAACTTGGCGCAGGAAACGGAACTTGCTCATTAGCATCATCTTTAAGCTTATCACAATTCAATGCAGTTGGTTGTATGAGGTTTTTTAAGGCTACTAGTCAAATTCGGATAAAACCATCTATGTTTTAGTCTACTTCTTTCTTAGTTCCTATCCTCTTCAGGAGAAGAACATTATGCACGTCACCAAACTATCTAACATGTGCTACTTCCAAATTTCTTTAAATGTCAGAGTTGTTGTTTTGATGTTTCTTAGTCACACCATAAAGGATCATAGATTAAATTGTAGTTATGTAGAACTTACCCTTCAACTTAGCAAATAGTCTTCTATCACCAACCATACTCATAAGCCTGATGTCTATATAGTTCCTATAGTTTTGGATCTCTTCCTTGTTCTTGTACATGGGAACTATATTGCTTTTTCTTTAATCATCCAACATCTTCCCTTTTTCTTAGATCTTGTTGAATAAATTTGTAAACCATGCAATCCTTATATCTTTAATAGACTTCTATACCACTATAGGGATATCAATTGATGTCAATTTACCATTCTTCATCTTCATAAAAACTTTCTTTACTTTAAAGACATATAATTGGTCATTACTATGTTTAACTCAATATCTTCAACTTCATTACTAGGAAATTCTTCATTAAGTAGTCACTAAAAATAAATTCTCTATTGTTTTAAGATTTTCTTATCTAAAATTTTTTTCATCATCAAACTTAATGCACTTAATATAGTTAAAGTCGTTGCATCAGGGCTTAGTAGCATAATGAGGTCCTTTAAACTCTCTATCTTTGAAATTTCAACTTCAAATTTACCTTGGAAAATTTACCATGACTAGACCATGAGTTGTAGAGCTACTCTTATTGAAAATTTAACGAATCATGAGTCATGAAGGGTTTGTGGTAAAGGCATCACAAGTTATTGTAAGGTTGTGGTTCCATAGACCATGAGTTCCTTAAACAATAAGAAAAATGATACCTAAAACAATAATAAAAATAAAATGGCTTAAACCATAATACACAAGAGACCATGAGCAAGACCTTAGTTGATGGTAAGTCATGGTGGTCATTCTAAAGGCTTGTGCATCTTGCTTTAATTTGAAAATTACAAACTACGAGTCTAGCACATATCATGATGACTCTAAAAATTAGACCACAACGAAACCACAAGTCATGGTAATTATAAAAATTAAGAAAAAGACAAACTGATGAGTGGTGAGGTACCCCTACACTCAACCATACAAATACGAGCGTTTCACGCATGATTCGGTCGAACTCTACAGATGGACTAGTTGTGGTATTTGGACAGTTATTCTTAGGTCGCAGTTCGCTGTCTTTCCACCTAGACTAGTATTAGCTTTGTCATGTATGGTTTAGTCCAGAGTGAGGTGTGTGATGTGTTCCTATGCTAATGCTACTCCTAGGTATAATGGAAGGTAATATTAACTAAGTTAAAAGAGGAAGGGTGAGAGAATCTAAACTAGCCTAAGTGCGATGAGCATCCGTTCCTTAATCATCTGTACACATCTTGGACCTTGTGCATGACTACCACTGGGATTACCAAGCGTAGATCCTAGGTACGCTACTGGGTTACCAAGTAGTCACACTTTATGCTCGTGATTAAGTTGTACTCATTCCGCGTTTAACAGGAGTTTAGGGTAGAGAGATATTAACTAAGAAAGCAATAAATAACAATAAAAATTAAATAATTAAACTAAGTGAATGCTGCAATGATGAAGTAATCTTGATCTTTATTTCAGGTCATGTGCATGTCCAGGTACGTCACACTCAAATAAGGATGCCCTACAATTACAATCACCACACTACGGGCATACAATGGGAAGTAATTCTAATTCTAAGAAGGAAAAACTACAAGAGTTTGGGTAAGGAACTAAGA
Source organism: Gnetum montanum (assembly GCA_015680685.1). NCBI lineage: Eukaryota > Viridiplantae > Streptophyta > Gnetopsida > Gnetales > Gnetaceae > Gnetum > Gnetum montanum. The sequence goes on along the minus strand of MNCI01035040.1, from coordinate 109,117 downwards.
ACTAACTCCTAGAACAAGGAAAGTCACCTCTTATTTATAGAAATTGAGGCAAGTTGCGATATCGTGTACGCAATATCACGGGGTGAACACGATATCGCAGCTGATGCGATATTGCGGCTGTGATATCGGGGGTCCGATAACTGGGCCTAATAGACCATATCTTGTATCAGGGCTTCGATAATAGGGCTCTGATAACTGGGCTTGATAGACCATAACTCATCATACCCCCACGATTGAATAACAACTCGTCCTCGAGTCAAAGAAAGTGAGGAACAAGTTCAATTGATTACATAGTGGATAGGGATGGGATTATTAACTGACTAGAAATTTATTTATGCCGCAGTGGAGAATTAAATAAAATTTTGACATAGACACAAAAGACAAAACTTGTGGAACTCATGGGGTTCCCGGTAGTGGTGGCTCCTCTATGGGTTCCTCTTCTTTGTCCTGCATGATCAAGCTTCTGAGATTGATACCGTTGAAGAAGCGCTTGATGTTTCTCCTCTTCTATCCAAGGATTATGAGCCGTCCATGCTGATGTTCCAATGTTTGATGGAGTTGGCACTTTCCATGAACATGATAGTTGTGGGAACACTCGATTGGCCTTGACATGTTATGCTACAAATAGCCATCATTCCTCTTCACAGGCTTGGGCCCTGACCTCTCCACCTTTTGCTTGGATAGATATGCAGTAATAAGAGTTCCATGATGGATGCTGAGTGATTGTGCCTCCTGCTCTACATGTTTTGCATGAAGTCCTTGGCCTCTGCCTCCCCCTGGTTGTTCGGTTGTACCTTGAGAAGGTCCTCTTGTTATCTTCTTTTAGGGGCCATCTATAATCACAAAAAGATCAATTGTTAGTAAGGTTATTGAAAAAAGTTCAATGATTTCATACCTTATTGCCTTTAATAAATGTTGAATTCTTTACTTAGTGTGATTTTAGAGTTAGAAATTGTTTCAAGGAAGTTGCCCTAAAAGTTTAATGTCAGACTTGGTTTGTTAGGTGACACATAAAAGGACCTGGTTTTGAGGAACGTTTGATAAAATGATGACCAAGGAAAGAATAGATTTGACAATAAAGTACTCAGAGGATATAAGATGATGTGGTGGTATGCAACAAGTACAAATTGCAAAATTCACGCAAGTGGGTCCTCCCCAAAGCAGGTTCCAACCTATAATGCCCTTGCGTAACCACACCTTAAAATGTCCGTAGGTGCTAGAAGGGTTAAATGTAATCCATACCAGTTTCACAAAACACACACATGTAGATACCATTAGAATGAGGTAAGAATTCTACACTATACGAGACACAAGCAACAATTACATGAACAACGATATGAGATGGTGTATAGAAGGGATTGTAGAGATTGGGACATGAGGTAACTAACCCAAGGCACAGTGAATCCTGCGTGTAAAGCATGATTAATGTGTCATTAATCCATTGTTCCAAGATCAGGACCAAGTCCATTCCTCTAATCAGTGACATCACATTGTTTCATCCCATGATGAGTGACTATGAGAGTACCAGAACATTAAGGCATACGATCACTTGACATTTTGTGCAAGGGAGGAGTGATTTTTGCTTTTTGGCATCTTCTTTGTTGTTTTTTTTCTTTCTTTTTTTTTTTGATTATTGAATCGAGAGAAGCCGCCAACCTTCAGGCATGGGTGCATGTCTTTCTAGTGGGACCCCATAGAACAACATTGGATTTTTGAGTGCCCTTTTGATTACTCTTACTCCCATTTTTCATTAGATCTACAAGGATCTTAGTACAACCACGTTGCATGATAACTCCCATAGATGTCACCAAAGAGAATCCGCAAGTCCCCTTGATGTCACACCCTAAGCATACCCTCTTGGTCCATCCTTCTTCATTCTGGGTATGATGAGTGGCGAGGTACCCCTACACTCAACCATATGAATACGAGCGTCTCACGCACGATCCGGTTGAACTCCAAGGACTAAGTGCTTACGCACCCTAATGGAACACTTAAGCTTAATCAATCGTTGTCTTCCTAGACTTACTTGTATTGTCACGGTTGTATGGTTAAGTAAGCTTGAGGTATATGATTTTTATAAATTTTATCTTTTTAACGCCTATGCTAGTAGGAAAGGGTAAAGAGACTAATTAACTAACTATTTGCTAACTAAGTTCTAATTGTCCTAGCACCAGTATCCATTCCCACTTGCTGTACACACCCTAAACTAGTGCAACGCTACTCGTTACTGGGTTACCAAGCATTACACATGTGCTCGAAGCAGTCATACTGAATGCATTTAACTAGGAGAGTTAAGGGTTGAGAGAGATTAATTATCTAGGAAAGCATTTAAACATTTAACAATAATTTAAATCCTATTTAGCTTAGCCCACATGCTGCAAGGTTTATCAGAAAGTTCGTGTTTATTGCCGTACACAAATGTGTGCTTAGGTACAATTTGCTCAAATAAAGATCCATTCACTTTGAGACTCCTACTGCGAGCACATGGAAATTATTCTATCTCTAGAATGGTAAAACTGCCAGAGTTTAGCTAAGGGTCTAGATCTAAATGAAGAAACAAGGGAAAGCTGCCTCTTATTTATAGACATGGCGACGAGCTGCGATATCGCAGGGGCTGACGCGATATCATGTACATGATATTGCGGCTCATCATACCCCCATGACTGAATGAAAAATCATCCTCGAGTTCCTTACAAAATATTGGGAAGGTATGGGATTATTGACTTGAATGATACTAATGGTGAATGGGGTGACATATGAACAGATCATCATTACAATACATGAAAAAATTAGTGTTCATGACCACAAAAGTGAACATTGTACACATTTGACATCCACCCTTATTTGGCAGCTGAGAGAGAAGAGAGAAGAGAGAGAGAAAAGAAGAAATCTGCTGCTTCCAACGCCAAGATTGCGCCTTTCATTGTCCATCCATAAGTGCGCCATCAATCTTGTTCCTTACATAACTACTTCAGCACTAGCCCATTCCAAGTGTTTCCTCTAGATCCAATCTGTTGTTGTATGATTGCCATTTGCACACACAACACAATCTGATATTAGTAAGGGTAAATGAATTACAATGCAGTTAATACCTTGCCTCAGTGTAAGGTCCATTGGCTGAGTTGTGATATGGCTAATGCAGATTTGGAGATATAATACTGGTGGTTACCCGAGGTGTAGGGGTGAAGAGAAAATCGAAAAAATTAGACCAGGACCCCCATGACTGAGAGAGAACCTTCAGTAGTGATAGAATGGAAAAAGATAAGTCATAAGAAAGATGGAGAAAAAGAAACAACGACAATGTCAATAAAATGGATGTCAAAGATGGAGATGAAAAAAATAAATGGTGATTGTAGAGATGTTTAAGGGAAAGAAATTAACAGATGCACCAAATAGGAATGCCAGTGGGTCCTCCCCAAAGCAGGCTTATGCCCTTAATGCCCTGACAATCCCACATTCAAAGAGTCCGTAGGCTTTAGGAATGTCATTTGGAGACAAGAGTTAAAGTCTTAACCACAAGAGTTTACCAAAAAGAAAACAATGCATTAACCAAAATATGGACTACTGCCAAAATATGGACTACTGATACAACCGACAATGAGGTGAGAGATGGAGAAAGAAGGATGGAAAGAAGAGAATGGAATGGAGTCTCAAGAAAAAAATGGTGTACAACCCCTTGTGTGTTAATGGTTAATGTGACTTAGTAGATCTTATTCTAAGTCTAGCCTTAAACAATCCACATCTAGTGACTTTGCATTAATACATTTGGCCAATCCATCCACTTGAAGTAACAAGAATGCTTCCACCAAAGAGTCACCACCATTCCGACGAAACGAAAGAGGAGAAGGTAGGAAGCAAGAAGGGCCTTAGTTAGAGGAAAAATTCTTATTTAGTTCCATAACCAGTGCTTGTAGCCTAGAGGATTATTCTATCTAAGGGGTGTGCTTTGAATTCCCACTATGTTGTTTTTTGTGTTTTGCGTGAGAACCACACCATGCAAAGACTTATTATTTTTATTAGCTCAGCTTCCCGATAATGGAGCAGCGTTAGAATGGTACGGGAGACTCAAGAAGAAAACATCCAAGCACCCAAGAGAATGGCAAGCACAAATGCGTCAAGTTCCCTTGAAGTCACATCCTTTTCAGTCCTTGAGTCCTTCCTTAGTTTGAGAAATACTCAGTCACCAATTTGTTGATAGTTCTTATTGTTTAAGGAAGGGGACTGTATAGTTACAAGCCAAGAGAGACCATAGAAATTCATGGATGTATGGGTGACGTGGACTCATTGCCTGTTATATCAAAAGAACCATACCAAAGTATCAACATCATCACTCAAAGGTAAAAGCCAAACATTAGCAATCAATGGAATACAGTTCATACTACCATTAGAAGCACTTATTAAGTGACAAACTTAACAAAACAAAACAAAATAAATAAATAAACACACAAATAAAAAAGGAAGTATGAATGATGTTGTAAAACAAAAACAAGGAGAGTTAAAGAAATTTGTAAAACAAAAATGTGTAAAAAAAAAAATTCAAAAGAAACTGAGGGCCTCGATGGATCAGCATAGGTGGCCATCTCCCCCATGACTGAGTTGGAAGGGAGAGATCTGAAATAATGAGCACTTGTTTGAATTTTTTAGAAGTGTCCAACTTCTCCCAATTGATGTTTTTAGATTAAGGGTTGGAAGTTGGTGACGCTCTTGCTCCAATGTATTTATGCTTTTGACGTGAGC